>VKOC01018715.1:0-115946 GCA_009364415.1 Spea multiplicata | reverse complement strand
CTTTTAACCTTCTATATGCCACTGTGCCCCATGATATGCCTTTTGACCCCCTATGTGCCACTCTGCCTCCTATGTGCCACTCTGGCATTTAGGGGGTTAAAAGGTATATTATGGGGCAGAGTGGCATATAGGGAGGTATAAGGCATTTCAGGAGGCAGGGTGGCGTATAGAAGGTTAAAAGGCATTTCACAGAGCACTCTGCCTCCGAAATGCCTTATGCCTCCCATTTTTAACACTCCCTCCCCCTCCCTCCTCCAAACTTACCGGTGCTTCTGAGTTCCCGGTGCTTAGTCCGGGCAGCGTGTAGAGCTCTATGCGATTCGTGTTGACGACTTCCGCTTGAGCGGACGTTGTCTACGCGAATCGCGTAGAGCTCTGCACGCTGCCCGGAGTAAGCACCGGGGACTCAGAAGCACCGGTAAGTTGGGGGGGGCATAACACAGGAGGATCCAGGTCCAGCGTGGGTATATTATATTTAAGCTATATATATCAAAATATTTACTTAAGTAAGGTGAGCACATGTTAAGTATTGATTTACAATATTCATATTATTAGACTGAAATATGATATTAATTAAATTAAAGATAAGTATAATGGTAAACTGCATGCAGAGTTATATTCGCACTGTGCATTCAAAAGAAGCTCAGTAAATACCAATGACACCATAATTATTTGTATTACTTTTGTGATTAATTGTAATCCTAGAACCCACATCCTTAAAAAGTGGTCGTGGTTAGTGAAAAGCTCACATACATGGCTGCCAATTTTAATATAATTTCATGATGTAATCATGGTCTTAAAGCATAAATATCAAAGCTCTAGAGAGATTGTCACCAGACTTAGATACCCATTCATTATTTTATCTTAAGGCTTAGTTATCCTATTCTAATTAACATGAAGACTGCCTTGATATTTCTTTTGGTGGCTTTAAGCTTCTGCTTAGGTAAGTTGATTTATATGAATTTCTTTCTACATAACATAATCAAAAAAGGTTTGGTAGATGGACTGTGGAATTGTAAATTGTTTTTTTTAATATGATTAGTAAATTATTTAATCATTTTGCAGGTCTACACTGTATTTATAAAGTACACAAAATACGTATGCATGTAGGAGA
Source organism: Spea multiplicata (assembly GCA_009364415.1). Taxonomy (NCBI): domain Eukaryota; kingdom Metazoa; phylum Chordata; class Amphibia; order Anura; family Pelobatidae; genus Spea; species Spea multiplicata. The sequence continues at coordinate 114,832 of VKOC01018715.1, read as the reverse complement.
ACCTACAATTGTAAAAGACATTTGGTGTAATGTTTAAAAAATAACAAGTGATTTAAGATTATATTAGATAGATGGCTGTATCTTAATACTTCAGAACACTGAAATTGGTACATCTCAATATTTCAATAACTAAAAACAAATACACTTAAAATTTGGAACATATAAGGATTCAAATATTCTTTGATCATAGTAAAGTAATAAACCCGAATTATAACAATATGTAAGTGTTGAAAAACACAAAACATACCTCACTGACAATCTGTGCAGAACACATACGTTATTTCAAAAATATACTTTTATACAGGACATATTTGAAATAATAGTTGGATCTAGACTTCCCTTACATAGAATCAAATATGGTCATAGAAGATTTTCAAATTTGTTCAGCATTAAGTACTTCCATATAAATATCAAGATGTTATGTTCCTAAACAATCCATTTGTCTTATCCATTCAATCTTTGGTTTCACAAGACATAAATAGTAATATATTAATTCAATGACGTATGTTTATTTGATCAAAGTTACCACATCTATATTATAGATTATTCATCAGGCCAAGATATTCCACTAGACTGCCTTCAAAAGCTTATACAGGTGAGAATATAAACATTTTTTTGTCTAAGGAATGAGTTTTGTATTAATGTACATCTTAACATAAAATATCCAGCACATGCTCAAGGGTCATGCGTTGACTACCTTGAAAGTCTACAAAAACCTTTAAAAATTAAAAAACTTCACTTATTATGCTGTACCAATACTTTGCCATCAAATTGTTGAACTAACGTGATCAGTTCCCGTTTCCAGTCATAATAATATATTACCAGTGTGATCACAACTACATACAACTTAACAACTTGTACAAACTAAATCTGTTCTACAACTGAATCCCACTTGGTCAGGTAGAATATTGCAAAAACACCACTAATGCTGTATTTTTAGGTGAATGTCCCTGCTTCCATTGTTAAGCTCCAGCAACTCCTCTGTCTCTATGCACAAGCAAAGGTAATGTATTAACATGTTACAATACTATTTAAACCAGAATATTTTACCCATTAAGTATTGTTGGGAACATGTTAGAAGATGTAGAAGAATGCACACAATTCAGAAGAGTATCATGCACCATTGTTTTAGATTTATGCATTTCCATGAGGATTTGGATGACCTGCAGATTTGCCATAAAATTACTTGAACATTTAGGCCCAGATGCCCCAAGAAAACCCAAACACATTTACCCACCTTAAATAAAGAGATGACACATTGTTTTGGGTAAGGGCATTGACCACAGCTTTATTAACAATTCCCCGTGAAAACATATCATGCCACATTACCCAATAACAACCTGCCAGCAGGCCCAGCAGGCAGTTACAAACCTGTAATACCAAGAGTTCTGGCCCAGCAGGTGCTATCTACTGCCCGCTAGACCTGCCTCCCCAAGCCCCTTCAGACGCAGCTTCTTCAATGCTGGCCAAAGGGGGGGAATCTTCTGCCACTCCTATAACAATATTCCATGGTGCTATTACAATACGGGAGATTGACATTTAACGAGAACATTAAAACTGACAAAATTCAAGACTGACCATAACATGAACATTAAGACATACAGGCACAGAAGTGGAAGAGGGCACTGCTGTTTCATAAACGTTCAGGGTGTTAAATACATAATTAAAAACACCTTTTTAAGGGGCTCACAAAATCCACAGTGATTATGCTTAGCAACACACGGATGTAAAACAAACCTTGTTATTAGACCTTATCTGAGGAAATGTTGTTTATAATATTGTTTGTACGGTCATAAGCAAAAACGGAGACATTCTCTTGCTTTTGGTAATACATCCCCAAGAAATAACCAAATTTTACTGCTTACCAAGTAACCATGGAAAATGTTCTTTACAACCGTCTCTTGAAACTATTTTTTCACATTTGCTTTACAGATTTTATATATATTTGCTTTACAGATTTTTTTTTTAAGCTATAAAAATATAGCTTAAAAAGCATTATTGTTAATGCTATTGGCACACTTATTATATGTCATGTTATAAAACCAGCAAAACATGGAAATTTATAATGTGTTTTCTTTTCATAGGACCAGGATAATGAGGAATTATACAGGCAATTTCTAATGGAACTGCATATTGCTCTGGTAATACATTACTTTTGTTTTATATGCCTGAATATTAATCTTTTGTCACTACCCATTTTAAAAACTGTCAGATAACCAATAGCCATTTTAAGGTCCCCCCTTAATTCATACTGCAGCTTACTTACAGATATGCCCCTCTGCCCCATGATACGCCACTCTGTCCCCCAGATATGCTTTATGCCCCCTAAAAATGCCTACCTACCTCCTAGAAATGGCCACCTGCCCCCCCAGATATGCTTTATGCCCACCTGCCCACTAGATATGCTTTATGCCCCCTAGAAGTGCCACTGTGCCCACCTGATATCAATCGGCTTCCTAGACATGGCGCCCCCCCCCGACTAACCAATGCACCCCCAGACTCCCTGTGTCTAGCAGGTCCGGCCGGTGGATGTCTGTGCTATGCACGCAAACAACCTCCGCTTCCGGCACTTCAGCGACAGAGATGCACCGGCAGCAGAGGTTGCCTACGCACATCGCGCAGATGTTCACCAGCTGCGGCAATGTGCGTAGACAACCTCCTATGGTGGAGTACCGGAAGATTATGTCACGCCGGTGCTCCACCATAGACGGAAGTTCTGGCAGTGGAGGTCATCGCGCAGATGACGATGGCTGCCGGAGAGAAGGATCCAGGTCCTCTGCAGCGCTGCAGGGATCTGGATCCTATCCCTGCTGCTTACCCGCAGCACGGATAAATGAAAACGGAACAAAAACACCCGCCCAGGCGACACCAACTGCGCATCCCTGTGCAAAACCCCAAATATAGGGCGCACCCCCACTTTAAAGACCTAAAGTGGGGGGGGAAGTGCGGCCTTTATTCGGGCCAATACGGTATATCTACCTCATCATTGACAGCATTGTGTGAGGAACATGTGGTATCACAGTGGTATATCTAGTATCTATCTATGTATGTATGTATGACCTGAATTTGAGTGACTACCCTTCCAGCTCCTGATTCCTGGCTATTGTACCCTGACAACGCTGATCTCTGTATTCCTGATCCCAGCTTGTCTGAGTACTTGTCTTGGTGCTTGACCCTGACAAGTAACAATACATGTGCCTCATCCTTTGACAGCATAGCTCCAGTTACTATATGTTACCTCCAACAATTGAAACTCCAACCATGGCATACCAAAACCACATGCTTTCTTCAGAAGTGCTGCCAAATCCAGCGAAGACTTTACTCAGTTACTCACTATAAATTCATGCTTCACACCTACATCTCTGCCCTCTCTCTTGCCAAACAGCTCTATTTCTCTACTCTTATAGCCTAACTTTCTTCCAACACTCAACACCATTTTTCTACCTTTAACTCCCTTCTCTATCCCTCCATACCCACACCACAAACCTCTCTCATTGCCCAAGATCTTGCTACCCACTTCAAAGACAAGATCGAAACTATTAGACAAGACCTCTTTTCTTTGCAACCCCCTCCTACACTACTCATCACCACTCTCTCCACTCATCCCATACTAACTGCCTTTTCCCCTACAACTGAAGAAGAGATAGCCACTCTTCTTTCTTCCTCTCACCCAAAAACCTGTCCCCTTGACCCTATCCCATCACACCTCACAAAGTCTCTATGTCCATTCCTTGGTCCATCACTTACCCACCTATTTAATCTTTCTCTATCATCTGGAACTACCGCCCTATCTCTCTGTTTCCTTTTACCTCTAAGTTGCTTGAACAGATTGTGTACAATCGCCTTACTAACTACTCCTCTAATTCCCTCCTTGATCCTCTACAGTCTGGTTTCAAACTGCTTCACTCTACTGAAACAGCTCTAACAAGAGTCTCCAATGACTTTCCAATGACTTGCTCTCTGCCAAAGCAAAAGGTCACTTCTCCATTCTAATATTTCTTGATCTCTCTGCTGATTTTGATACTGTAGATCACCACCTTCTTCTTGACGCACTTGCTTCTATAGGCATTCGAGATACAGCTCCCTCCTGGATCTCCTCATATCTGTCTAACCGTTCCTTCTTTGTCAGCTTCTCTGGCAAGACATCATCACCCCTTCCATTTTCGGTTGGCGTCCCCCAAGGTTCAGTCCTTAACCCTCTGCTGTTCTCTCTTTATACTTCATCTCTTGGCAAACTAATCGACTCATTTGACCTCCAGTATCATCTGGATGATACCCAAATCTACCAGTCTTCTCCTTATCCCTCTCCATCTCTCATATCCCGTATTACCAACTGCTTGTCTGCTATTTCTTCATGGATGTCACAACACTACCTGAAACTTAATCTTTCTAAAACTGAACTCATCTTCCCTCCTTCCATCTCCACTCCACTACCTGAATTCTCTATCACCATTAACAACACGACTATATCTACTACTAACCAGGCCCGATGCCTTGGGATCATCCTTGACTCAAATCTCTCCTTCATCCCTCACATTCAGTACCTCACCAGATCCTGCCGGCTGCACCTAAAAAACATCTCTCGCATCTGCCCATTCCTTACCCAAGAATCCACCAAAACTCTGGTTCATTCACTTATTGTTTCCTGTCTTTACTACTGCAACACTCTTCTGGTTGGCATTCAACTGTAGACTCTCTCCTCTGCAGTCTTTCCAAAATGCTGCTGCTAAGCTTATCTTCCTTGCACGCCGCTCCTCTTCTGCTTCCCCTCTCTGTGAGATCCTCCACTGGCTCCCTATTACCTTTAAAATTAACACTGCTCCTCCATACATTTCTGCCCTTATAAACAAATACTCTCCTACTGGATCCTTATGTTCTTCCCATGGGCTAAGGCTCTCCTCACTTATCACCTCTTCCTTTTCCCGTCTACAAGATTTCACTCGGGCTGCCCCATATCTCTGGAATCTACTTCCACCGAACCTTCAACATTCATTCTGCCTCCCATCATTCAAGAAACATCTCAAAACTCACTTCTTCAGAGAAGCATACCATCTTAGCTGCTAGAACTTCCTTGTCACTGATACAACCACCACACTACCTCTCACTCTTTCTCTGTGCATTATGTTTGTCACCCCATTCCCTCAAGAATGAAGGCTTGCGAGCAGGGCTCTCTCTAGCTAATGTATCGGTTTGTCCTAATTCTCGTCTTGTCATACCCCTTGAATATATGTATTGTATTAAGCGCTGTGTAAATTGTTGGCGCTATACAAATAAAAGATTATAATAAATAATAATATACACTCCTGGATCACGAATTTGCTTTGTTAACTTGTTTGGGGTTTTTTTTACAATAAAAGGTGCTTTGCACTATACGTTTTGTGTCCTTCTGGTTCCTGGTCCCTAACATTAACATTTTTCTCTTTTTAGAAAGATGCTGGTTGTGCTGTTGATGAAATTCTTGATACAAAGGAGTTTTTGGTACGTTAGTTCTATGAATATGGACAATATTTAGCATCTTACATGTTAAGGGCATTTAATAATATGATTGCAAATGGTTAACTTCTATAATATAGAATCTCAATGACAATAAGTGGCATATGGAAAATGTTTGCTAACCAGCATACATTTTTTCTTGCAGGAAAAAATCGGAGACAGAGTTGGAGAAACAGCTGATAAACTTGTCTTTGAAATTCTCAAAATTGCGGTAACATTTTTTTATGGCTGTTTGATGTGTTGGGACCAGGTATTATATAATAAACCCTCAGAGAGGGCCTGGGTGACTCATTGGCTTCCTATTGTTAAAAATATAAATATTTGTTGTTTAATTTTTTTTTTCATATAATACTGTGAAGTTAGAAGTTGCATATCAACTAGAATAAGCTCAACTGCAACATACAAATGCATGTAATCGCACCTACTTACTTTGCTTTGTCGGTTCAGAAGAGTATGTTAAGTCACGTTAAACTACCCAACTTGTTAATGAACAGACCCCAAAAACTTTCCCTTTGACAATGTAGATATTAAAAATAAAAAAATCATGCTGTTGACCCAAGCATTTGAAATGTAAAAAGTAAGCATATGTATCTTTCTTTAATATCTTTGTAGGATGACCTGCAGGTTCTAGGAACAGTACTGAATGTTGCATGTCAATTAACGGTAATTATATCAACATTTAGCTTCACTTTGTTATCTGAAAGAATGTCTCTTCAATAATAGTTTTATTATTTCAATTAGGGAGAACTTCTTCTCTCTCTGAGTGACACATTGGTAAGAATCACCTTGAATATCTTTAGACTATATATTAAACTGATGTTGACACAGTCATAGCATGTTCATTAGTAAAATACATCAAAATATCCTCCACAGCAAAATTTGAATTTGGATCTTTCTGGACCATTGAATGGGGTAAAACATCTACTTGGATGAAGCACTTTAATCTTGTGTAAGTTTTGTCAAGACGGATTCCCATCACTTTCTCATTTGCTGTACATTTTTGTTTAATTACATTCTTTCGTAGATAGACTAGGGAAAAAGAATATTGATAAGTATGATTGACCACAATTCATCTTCTTTTGATGATATTAATATGACACCTACTGCACAAGTAAACACAATGTAACTTTGCAAAGGTGGACAGTACAATTAATACTAAATTTAGTATTTATTTTTAGAAATGTATTTAAAGCACAACAGTTGCTTTATACTATGTATTTAGTCTTCGAGTATGCAATACGATACGTTTAAAGTAGTTGATGATAAGCACTAAGCAGTGAGGATACCAGTCTATCTATTTACATTGGGTAAAAAACAGGTGCTTTTTCAGACTACACAAACAGCAATTTATTTACCTCAGGCTTTGCCCTAGGCCTGACTCCCCCACGGCCAACATCATATCTTGGCTCTCTGTGTTTTAAAGGCACCCAGTGCCTTTTAATACATGATACAGATGTTATGCTCACTCGGCACAGCCCTCCATAGTATAAATGGCCTTCTTGAGATGATCAGAGATCAGCCCTTCAATCACACACCAGGGGGATTGATCGTTCAAGAGGGTGATCTGTCTTACCATTTTTAAACAGACGGACTGCCGCCCCCCTGGACCTGTCACTCTAGGCCTAGATGGCTGAAGCCAGAATATGTTACTGGACAAAATGTTTCATGACCAAGATGCTTGTACTAAAGCTGGGGTATCTGAAAACTGCGCCTGCATTTTGCAGCACCACGGCTCAATAGAATTTCTTCTCATCATGTTGGTTTTCTAGTTAGAGAACTTTATTGATGTCACTGCCTTGTTTATATTTGCATTTATTTACCGATTTTTCTCTTTTAGGATTGCCTTCTAAATCAAGACAAATTATAATTAAAATGAAGAGATGATTGAGCGCAATAACCAATTTTCTTGTATCCATGTGTGATTCCATTACTCAGATCAATATTTTAATAAAGCAGATCTTTAAACACAACATTTTTAATTTTTGCTTAATTTACGTCAAGTGTGGGTTAATATGTAACACTATAACTTCACCTGAACAGAACACATTAAAGTTGACTCTGTTGTACTAGATAAAAAATATTGCCTTTTTATCACAGGGCTTTTTTATTGCTGTCTATGGTCGAATTGGTATCTAATTACCAGATATTTGGTGTTATCTATTCAGCCTGTTATGTCTACAATGCTTAGAGAAACACATGGAAGTGTTTAGCCTTCTTTAATAATACAATGGAAGATGCAGCGGCCTACTGGACAATCTTAGGAAAAATTATTCTATTAATCACACGTCTCATTTATCATGTCTGTTATTGAAAGCAAAATTCAATCTGCATTACCAAAGGTGCAGCCAACATTGTTCTGATAGTAACAGAGCACAATATAGTTGCACACATGTTGAAGCAGCAATACAATAATCATAGGAGCAAAATAAATCTGGCAATGACTTCAAGTATGACTGATGACAGTTATCAGGAGTAAAATACCTACCAATGAAGGGAACTTAAAATGAACATAATTTACAGACTTCTAATTTGCTCCTGTTGGGCAGCAAATTGCACATGTTTCATAAAAATTGCCCTAAAGAATATCAATGAATTCCTCCTAAAGTCTCAGCCGTTTCTCATGAAGTTCAGTGTTTTACTAAGTGTAAAGGTCATTAGCAGTTGTTTCTTCTCTTAACTCATACTGGTCGACTACAGTAATTGGTAGATGAGGAAATATTTATATATTACAAAAAATGTGCCTTGTTTTACAAACAAGTAAGTGACAAAACACGGGAAACCATTTTACTAAATGGAAGTACGGTTTGTATAGAGAAATATGAAAAACGCCTTTATGGGCTTTTGTTTACTAGTAGAGAAAGGGGCTTTGTGGAAAAACAGACCGCTGATTTATTTGATAAGCTCCACAAGTACTTTCTTCAGCATTATAACTAAAAGGGCATTGTATAGCATGGTGATAATTAAAGCAATGGCTAGTTCAACACCCTTAGAATATCCTATGTAGTATTTTAGGAGTCCCTAGGCATAATGTTAATTTGGTTGGCTCTGTATTACATTTTAATCAGTCTTTAAAAAGATTACAATAGTAAGTGTGCAAGAGCAAATATTGCCTTTTGTGTGTTACAAGATTACTTCTTTCCATAGGAAAAGAAACACATCATTAGGTTCAACGTAATTCAACTCAATCCAACTATTTGGTTAACCTTATGAACTGAATTTAATGTCTACTCAAGGATTTCTTCATTAAAATGCTTTACAGGTGTTTCTGCTCTTTAAGCATGGAATAAAATAGTAACTACCTTAATCATACATCAAAAAGGGGCCAACACGGAGGAGCGTGTACCACAAGATGATAAAGTAACTCTTCCTCTCTGCTGCCCCTCTCAGATAGTGTACTACAGGTTTTAGGTTCAATTCTGTGTTCTCTTTTGTTCTCACTTTACACATGTGGCAAACTAATTTCAATTGGCTTACCACACCAACTGTATGCTGATGACACCTAAATCCATGTCACTTAGAAAGGTCTTCATAGTAGTTCCCCTACATACATCTCCTTGCTTATCTCCAAATGCACACCTCCTCGATCCCTCTGGTCATCTGGTTATCTTTACCTGCTTTGATTTTACCCCTCATCCACTTATACAAGGCTGTCCCTAACCTTCAGGATAACCTAACTCGGCTTATCTGACTTTCCCTTGTCTTGAGTCCTTCAAAGAACCCTTTCAACTGACAGGTTAAATTCTCTCCTCCCACCTACCTCTGCCTTACCTTTCTTAGCCTACATCATGTTGTCGGTCTGTACATATGTCCGGAAATATTATGTATTTAATACATTTTTAGAGGTTCACATGTGTGGCAAGGCCTACTCAAACATTTCCACTTTTACCTTGTGTAATGCACCCCACCCCCTTCTAGATTGTAAGCTTGTTTGAGCAGGATTCTCTTCACATTATGTGAACACGATGGCACTATGTAAATCCATAAATGTTTCAACTAATCTCAATTAACCAGCAAACTCACGGATTAGTAAATATACCCATGTGTTTTGCATACTAGTCAGTCAATCAAAAGATCAATCTCATCTCTAAGCATGCTTAATTTCATTCATGTTACAATTATACAGAGTATACATTTTAAAAAGAAATATTATATTAAGTTACATTTGATATGACAGAATGCATTTCAAAAGTTCACCTTAGTAAGTTTCTTTCCACTTATATTATGTTATAGTCCATTAGTCTCTAACAGTGAAGTATTCAGGCCCAGGCAAACTAGGCTTAGGATGGCACAACTTCCATAGCATGATATATCCAGCACTGATTGTCTTTTAGCAGGTGGAGCACTGAGGTATGGCAGAATATCACAGCATTCAGCAGTGATGGCAACATAGGTGAATTTTGGGGGGTCTACGGGGGTGTTGCCATGGCTTAGTTCTAGGCTTGCACCCAAGATTAATACAACACAGGTTTGTATGTGTTCTTTACTCAATCAACTTCTATAATACATAGTTTGTCCATGCAAATGTTGATGAACAACAGAGATTCAAGATGGCATCCTGACCTATTTTACCCTCCTAATCATACTTTGAAATATTTCAAATTCAAATGAGTCATGATACTGTACTAGATTTTCAAGACTGATTTTGTAAAATGTTGATTAATTTACTTAAACAAATAAAATATGTGTAGACTTTAATCCCTATAGGACACTTGACCTGCCAGGCACACCATGGAAATATATCACCTTAACAGTAATTTACATGTGTGGCAGACACATAAATGTCCAGACCCTCCTGAGACCTCTGAGCTCTCCCTGCAGGTACTGCAGTCACTAATGCAGGGCAATGGAGCCCTGCTTACTGATCACGCTATGATCAGTAAAATATTATAATAATTAATATTAAAAATGTAAAATAATAAAGATTAAAATAAAAATTTCATAAAATGTAAAAACAATAGACTCTAATGATGTCACCATGGCATACTTAGGGAAACCATCCAGTTCCAAATAAAATGTAAACAATTAAAAATAAATTTTAAAAAAAAGCTAAAATAGGTGCTCAAACATCTTGTGCGCCTCCTATTAGAAATATACATTTTAAAAAATCCTTTCTTGCTGAAAAAGTACAAAAGTTAGAAAAATAGCGTGGAATCTAAAGGGGCGCTTATAATATAGAAATATGCTACTTTTGCTTATTGGCCTAAAACTTAAAAAAGCAAAACATAACAACACTGTTTAGCAGTGTTTTTTCATTAGGTCATTATTTTTTGCAATTTTTTTACCATATTTTATAAAAAAAATTATGACACATTATACATGATCAAAATAATAAAAAAGGCTTTCTTGTCCTAAAAAAAAATAAATATAATTTGTGTGGGTATAGTAAATGAAATAGAAAACAATTACAGCTAAATACAAATACTGCGGAAAGGTTGAAGGATAAAAAAACAATGTTAGAAAGCATAAATAATCTGACAAAAGTCCATTACAAAAACATGGAAAAATCTAACTCCACATGTAAAATTCAAGATATATAAAACAAATAAATGATAGGTATGTTTAAAGCAATTAAGATATGGATGATAAAAAAATAATTTCCGAGTTCTAATCAGACTACATGAAAAGAACAATAAACAAAAATGTGTAAATTGTACATGTTCATTTTCAAAATGCCCTTGGAATAGCCTTTATAAATATACCAGTGCCAGTAAGGCTTCTCCCAGATATTTAATTTTGTTTTGTTGTTAGCGGCTCAATATCCAGCACACCAACATGAAAATTGCAACTGCATTCCTTCTTGTGGCTCTAAGCTGTTTTTTCGGTAAATCATCTTTGAGTTACTTAAAGTTTGAAAACCATAACTACATCATTACTTTGTCATTTTCTTTCTTATTAAGGAAGTTTCTCGCATTTGAAAATATCGAATTTTTTGTGGGTGACATAGAAAGAGATGATGTATCGGAGAGATGATATATTCAGCTACCTGCATGTTATCTACATTTTTCCTAACTTACATTTTTATTTTAGAAACCCCAGCTGCCACGGCTTCAACAAGCTGCCTTGCCAATCTTGTGGAAGTATGTATAATTATTATGAGTTCACAAATAATGTTCTGATTTTCTTACGGCTGGTTTGTAAAACATATGAAATTTAATATATGTAAAGTTTTTAACAACTTCATTATTTTAAGCCTTTAGCATTTCATTTAAAATGTAATGAGGGAAATTATATATGTGTGTGATACTTGGTTTTAATTGGCTTAAAGGCTATAAAACCTAAAGAGAATCAGATGCAAAATAATATAAATCGAATAAGAAGCAGTTAGAGCCCTGTATATAGACAATTATTAAATCAATCAAGTTGATGTAATCAGATGTAACTAAATGTGTTGCCCTAAATCCAGGCATCTTATACTACATTGTATCTGACAAAAAACAAGAATTAATTAGTTAATGGAATGTCAACTAGAAAAAAAATGTAAGAGTTAAAAGTTTTTAGTGCCAACTTTATAATTTTGGGCATGGCTTGTTGAATTGAACAGGGAAAGCAGTGGGCAAAGAATAACTGAAGAATATGAAACTGTTGCCAGTGAACAAAGGGTATAACACATCCAGAAAAGCAGCAAGCATGACAACTGGGAAATGATACTAAAAGGGAAAAGCTATAAACTAATAGACTATAAACCAAATACCCATACTAGTTCTTCAAATGGAGAACGATAAAGTGGGGCAATAGCTGAGTTGGCATTGAGTTGGTCAATTACACTGGCAGTAAAGTTTATCAGTCTGTTCGATTTTGATTTTAATTCAACTTAGTCAACTCTTCCTAAGTCAAGAGTTTTATTCAAGTTAGAGCTCTTTTAAACCGTGAAAAAATCAATTTCATTTCCAACTTGTCTTAACGTGACCTTTTACAAACAGAAGACCTACTCTGCTTTTCACTGCAACGCAACGTGAGTTGTAATTGTGCTCTCGTGTTCTGTGCCTTGCTTCTTAGAATGGTGCTCCATCGCTGGTTGTGAAACTGGGAAACCTCCTCTGCAAATATCAACAAGCTAAGGTACAAGCAACATAGCATTTTTTTGTATAGAATTTTAAATATAAATTAGTGCATAAAATGAAAACTATACCTAATTATTTTAATATACATGAGATAGGCATAAAACTATCCTGACTTTAGGGCTGGACCAAGGAGTGATTGGGGTCTGAGTCCTTACTCAGTCTAGATGGGTTAACTGGTTCTTAGTTGCCGTCGAATTCCATGTTTTTATGTTTCTACCTGCTTATCAGTGTTATATCTGGTTTAATGTTTTAGGAAACCCAGGATCACAGCTTATATGTTGCTTTTCTGAATGAGCTTGGAGTGGTTCTGGTAAGTTGTAATTATTTGTTTTACACTATGTGCATTTTAGACCAATAGAATCAATCTAAAAACACCAAATATCACATGCATTAGTTTATATATATAAGAACCCCTAATTTGTTAATATATTTTACACTATATTTAGGCTTTGTACTTTTTTTTTGCAGATAGATGTTGGCTGTACAATGGATGATCTTTTGGGCACACATGTGGTAGGTAACTAAACAGTGCTAAGCTATCTGCTATTGTAGTAGCTGTCCCAGCACGGCAGATTAACAAAGAGATTGTTGTAAAATATTAAATGATTGAGGTATCACCAACATCAAATGATTGAGGTATCCCCAACATCACATATGGATTGCATTCAAATATATTGGAATTAATAATATAGCTATGAATTTGTGAATACATGGACATGTATTACCTTATTAGGTAGAAGGGATTTAAAAACAGTCCTTCGTTTTTGGTTATGCATGCAAATATAACAATGTAAATATATACTTTCCGAATGCCACTGGGACAAGGACCTTGCACATTTGGTGCAACATTCATCTACTGGTTAAAGTTGGGACAGATGACCTAGGACCGATCCAGGGCTGACTATGAGTCTCCAGGAATTTGAAATCATTGCCATGACTGGTAATTGGTTGGGGCAGAATGCAAATGGTGCAAATTCATAAACACAATATTGGTAAACTTGTGAACGCATATTTGAATATTTAGTGAAAATGTTTTAAAATTACCGGTAATTTAATTATAGAGACATATAAAGGTAATTATATGTATCCTTAATGTTGTAATTGACTCCCAATTCTACCATTTCTTTTAGGAAACAACTCTTAAGGATACTGAAGTTATTGCTGACAAAGTAGCCCTTGTTTTGTTTGATATTCTGGTAAGAAAACGACGTTTTTAAGTACTCGAACCTTGATATCCCCAAAACGGTATAATCACACAGATACCTCACACGCTTTGTATATATTTATAAGCATATTTGGTTAACATTGTTAATAATTAGACAAGGTCTAAACTAAATGGTACTTATATTTTGGATCTGAGGATTACTATAAATGTACCAAAAACATTTCTTCATTGCATTCTAGAATGGTTTGCCAGTTACTACCAGATTCATGGAAGTCGCATGTGGAACACTGGTAAGTTAGTCCAAAACCACTTTTCTAAGTGAATACTGGGGAACTATACAGTATACTGTATTAAAACCAGCATGATAACATACCTATATGAAAGTTTTTGAACATTAAACTTTTTTTATAGAAATTAAAATTGATTGGAAAACAAAACACGTCCTATATGGATCATGAATAGTTAATTTATGGTACTATGTTTCGTAATTTTTGTTATCACTGTATATTCTATAAATATTAACTTGACCCTTGTGTTTAGGAACATCTTCTGGCAAAACTCAAGGGTATACTTGTAAGTAGCTAATCGTTATTATTAAATGTTTTGGTAATCATGAGGTATTCAGACAAAATAATCACAATTATTAATAAAATGCTTAATGGATAAACACAGAGAACCCCTCCCTCTTAATGTACCTCCTCACAACTAGATTAAAGCCTTTTAACAAATGTGAGACCTTTGAATATCTGTGCCTATACTTATATGGCCAAGGCTGGCCAGCCCAACTACTTACTTCACTTCCCCACCAGACCCAGCTAAGCCAGGCTCTGGAAACCTCCTCCAGACACACATGTTCAGGCAGGTTTGCCACACTTTGAGGATCTTCTTCAGGGCTTCTCCTAGCCCTGGGAGCACAGAGGAACTTCCTCTCCTAACAACAGTTTTCCTGATTGTCAGGGACCAAGGGGCTTTAATGCCCAACACCTGTACCTGATACAGGCTTCATAAAAACCCCAGACTGGTTCCTGCATGGAAGGGGTAATGGAGCATTGGCCCACCCTGCCCTTCAATTGGTCCGCCCCTGCAACCCGTATACAGTATCTCACAAAAATGAGTACACCCCTCACATTTTTGTAAATATTTTATTATATATTTTCATGAGACAACACTGAAGAAATGACCCTCTGCTACAATGTAAAGTAGTGAGTGTACAGCCTGTATAACAGTGTAAATTTGCTGTCCCCTCAAAATAACTCCACACACAGCCATTATTGTCTAAAGCTTGGCTACAAAAGTGGAAATGTCCACATTGGGCCCAATCAGCCATTTCCCCTCCCCGGTGTCATGTGACTCATTAGTGTTACAAGGTCTCAGGTGTGAATGGGGAGCAGGTGTGTTAAATTTGGTGTTTAAGTTTGGTGTTTTATTTTACATTTTTCCATTTATGAGAGGGTTCCTATTTAATTACATGTAAAAGATTAATCTATCGCAAGATAATTTAGCCTATTATGTGCTATCTACTGCTGTTCCATTTTTTTAATTTTAAATGAATCCATTTTTTCTCTTATATTCCATTAGGAAACTGTGAAGCACACACTGGACAAAGTTGTGGTAAGTATATTTTGAATACATCAATAGACAATGATTCAGTGAAAATTCAGTTTTAATGTACTCTTCTCTAATGTTTCTATTTCATTTTTAGAACAACCTCGGAGTCCATTAAATGACACCAAAATAAAGATCTTGCAGTAAGTAACATCAGAAATGAAGCACACTATTAAGCTTTGATTTCATACATGTAGAATGCTATATTTAGAGACACAGACATTCAGAACCACCATTGGATAGACAGGAGATGTAAGCCCCCTCAAGACAGCGCATGCCCAACATTTTTTTCCCATTTATATATTTTTTTAAAAAGACCATCAAATTGCTTGCATATGCAAAAACTCCTTCATATCTCAAATAAGCAATTGAGTCATATACCAAATTATATACAGAAAGCTGTATCCACGCTCAGACTAGCCGCCTGGCACATCACAAATGCACAGTGGGCTGCTGGCTTACAGGATCTGCCACTCCATTGTGCAGCCATTGTGTCATATAATTGTTTCTTGCTTGGATGGTCTTGATGGTCGCATATATGTCCCAGTAGCCCATGCATGCCAATAAGCCAATACCCATATGGGTCTATTCACCAAACTATCAGGGGTTGGACAAAGTAATCAATGTGAATATTTACTGCTGCCAATGTGCGTTTACACAAATTACATATTTGGCTTTTTTAAAATGAACTGCAGCACACTTGAAATGATCCAGGGTGAAAATGGGACTTCTCTACAATACAATACCCCAACAACATTATTTTTTTTCATATGTTTAAAAAAATATATCCAAAGATGCCCCCCCCCTTCCTTCTTCTTATATGCAATGAAAGAGTGGTAAAAATAAACTCGAGAGAAAGGCACAGGGTTCCGCCAAAAGAACTAATCAAAAAAAGCAGTATTAAACCAATATGTCGTGGTAGTGAATAGTAAAATGTTCACTAGTTAGATGGAGGCAAGTAGTCACAAGAGGGATTGCATTCAATAAATGAAAATGGAATTATGTTATAGTCATCAGGTGGTGGGGCCAATTCCAGTTGTGTTAATCTACTTTTTTTTTCTTCTCCAGGAAAACAGCTTCAGTAAAGGTCATCAGTTAACAATTTGACAATTTTGAATATGTAAATTCTTTTAACAGGTATTATGTTTCTGATACCAATTTCTTTATTATAATAAAGCTTTATGCACCTATTACTATTGTTGTGTTATCATGACAATGAGTGGTGTAGTACACAAAAGTAATTTGTAACATGATGTAAGTATACTTTCTAGTGTGTTCCATACACCAAGGTATTATGCACGCATATTTTTGCGGATTAAGGTCACAATATTATACTGGGGACATTTGGGAAAATGTAGAACATGATAAATTGTTTTCTTCTTTATCTTCACTAACATACAGCTGTTCTAAGAATAGCTTACATAGCCCAATCCAGGGCCGGCGCTACCTACAGGCAGATTTGCCAGGGGTGCCTCCTCTGCGGGGGACTGGAATGCTTGCCGCTGGTGGAGCAGGCTCAGTTGGGGAGATCATGGACCTTCCTCTAACAAGCCCAAAATAAAAGGAGAGGGAGGTCTGTCCATATAGACTTTGTGTTTCAATGCTTCTTCACGATGCTTTTGGCAATTGATGTTAAGCGCTGGGATATGACTTTATATGACCACTCAAGCCAGGCGCACTGAGAGGGAGCAGTGAAATTGAGAACAGCCCTCATGCTTTCAAGTTAACAGATGGGGAGAAAGGGGGTATATAGATAGTATAGGATAGTAAGATAAAGAAATAAAGATGTAGGGGAGAGATAATGAGGAAGATAGAGAAAGTTGAAGATAGAAAATATAGAAAAGGCCCAGATAATTTTTTTTAAAAAGAGAAAGGGGGCGATGAAAAGGGTTTAGGGTAAGGTTTCCTATTCCGAAACCATAGGTATTAAAATGACCCCCTCCCATGCAACTATAACAGTCTCCATTTTGGAGCATCTGGGAATTTGTGCCCATTCTTCCATTTGTTAGGTCAGGCTGATACTGGACAAGAAGGACTGGCTCGCAATCAATATTCTTATGTATCCTAAAGATGTTTAAAAGGATTACATTCATCAAACCATGTCTTTATTGACCTTGGTTTTTGCAAAAAGGACATAGTCATGCTGAAACACAAAAGGATCTTCCCTAAAATGATGCCACAAATATGTAAGCATCCATTTGTCTAAATTGTGTTTGTATGTTGTAGCATTAACATCCAAAACTGATACTCCACTGTACTTTTCATCAAATCTCCACTTAACAGAATCACTGGGGTCTTGCACAGACCTCAGTGTATTAGTCCAACCGTTTCATAAGAGTGATACCTTGGACAGCCTAGACCAAACGTGCATTAAACCTATAGAAACTATTCACAATGCACCATGGTTTGATAACACCATCACAATGTTGAAGAAAATAGGTCGTAAGCTTGAAGGAAGATGGCCTAAAACACATAACTTGGATGATAAACTTACTTTAATCAAGCACATCACTGATTACCAACAAAGAAATCGACATTCCTATCTTCCAAACTCAACCAGACCAGAACAGACCAGAACAGACCAGACCAGTAATTTCACACAGTAGAAAGGCTCTGCTAGCCATCCTGCTCGCGTTTCCCCCACAAACCTTTCTGAATGTGAAGATTTTGCAGCCTTCTTATTTGATAAATCTTCATCCAGACCTCTGTTGCAAGAGCACAGCCAAAGACTTTGTGGAGATCCAGTAGTGGGTGTCCTAATTCCGCTGCCTTGTGGACAAGCTTTGACATCTTAGGCATGTAACAAATCATGTCAATCATACAAACCCTTTGACCAACTACCTATGACTTAGATCCTGCACCTACACATCTTCTTGTAGCAAGCACAGATGCAACTGGCCCAGTCATTACAAAAATAGTTCAGTGTTCTTTGCAATCTGGAATTTTTCCAGACCTATTGAAAGAAGCAATGATGGGACATTTTCTAAAAAAGCCTTCCTTAGACCCAGAAAACATGCTGCCACTTAGGGACATAATCAGTCATCATGGCTTTATATATTTCTGCTGTAGATGTAGATGATTCACAACATTATCTTTCCTTTGCTCCAGGAACTAAGAATCCAACACTTCTAAGCAATAGATGCTTAGCAGCTCCCCTACAATTGCTGTCCTTCATTGGTTAATGCTGGAGGAGGCCCCTGCCAGCGACCAATAGAGTTGGGAGTTAGAGGTCCGTATGAGCAACTCTATTGGTTACTGGCACTGAGCTGCTCTGGCATCAACCAATGAAGGGTAGCTGCCGTTCATTGGTGGAGGCCCCTGCTGGTGACCAATAGATTAGTTTATACGGACCTTTAACTTCTTAGTCCCCTGGCAACTTGGCCTGGGTAGACTAATGGCTTTGGCGTCATGAGCCAGTCTATTGATCGCCACCAGGGGGCTCGTCCGGCAGAGGAGCACCATGCCAACGACCAATAGAGTCCTTCTTACGGACTTTTAAAATCCCAGCACCAAAGCTGCTTGTATTTCTATTGCGTTAACCCCGTAATCACCCCTGCAAAAAATAAACATCGAAAAAAAAAACAACGTACACGAATATTCGCCCAAAAAAGAACATGATAATATTCATGGAATACGAAGATTTTTTTTCCCGAAGACAGACACGAACACTTGGCAGGCGCCCAATTCTACTTAAAACTCATTTTTTCTCCCAAGCAACATGTTTTACTGCTCCAGTGGCAGTGAATTGCACAGCACTCCAGCTGACCATGGCATTGTGCATAGTGATCTTCGACTTCGACTGTCAGGGTTTTTATATAGTAACATATGAAGCATTTAGTTTAGGTGTTAATATACTTTATACTGTATACCTTTTTATTAATATCGATTATATTTTTACTAACACATTTAATGCTATATTTCATGTATTTTCATATTTACATTTTGTTCAACATTGTGCAGTAAAAATGTATTTTTAAAATGATAAAGATTCTATTATTGTTTGTTTTTTCCATTTAAAAAGAAAATGAGGGTGAGTGACAACAAATTGCATTTCCAAATGGAAAAACCCCTTCAAAAGGGCAGAAAACTAACTTTGTTGTCCGAACACGAATGGACCAAAAATGAAACTAACTATGTTTACAATCGGGTTTGTTCCATTTTGGTAGAAGTTTACCAAGTAGGGTTGGATACCTTTTTTCCTTCTCTACATGAAATCATCATGTAATATTTATAATTTATACGTATCTAGAAGTAAATTCTTATCGTTTTACAAGTATATACCTTTACATTTATATATGTAAAATAATTTGGTTTATAATTTAAGGTTAACAAATTTCCCCTAACCCTTGATCTTGCGCTTCAGGTTTCTTGTCTGAGCTGTTGTTATTACTAGACGCTTCAGCTTCATAAAAACAGCGTTTATAGTGCTTTCTAAAATATCCTATGAATCATAGGACTTGTAACATGGCATAGGTAAAACAGACTTTACAGTGCACTGATCTTATAGCACCAAGTTATTCCTAACTGGAGAAGCCGACGTAAACTGCCACCGTTTATAATAAGACACATATACAGACAGATATCTCATTTTTTATTGGTTGCATAGGTGATTAGTAAAGCCCATTTGAGTTTCCATAACAGATTTTGGTTCATGTTATTCATCCTCTGTTGTAGTAACAATGCTCCGCAAAGAGAAGAGTCAGATCCGGATTACTGTAATAAAAAAAATAAATATATATATAGATGAAAAACGTAACCTTTAATATGTACAGATACAAGGTAAACCAGAAAACTGAGTTATTAATGTATCCAAATCTAAACAGTATCTGCTGTCAACGTAAGCTGATGCCGTATCACGGACACAAACAAAGAGTGCCCAAGCTTTAGCTTCTTATAAAAACACTGTAACTGCAGTTAAATACAGATTATAAAGCCATAGAGATAGGAAAGTCTGCAGTAAAGTGCTAAGGGATCTAATCCTATTTCAACATTCCATTGCTATACAACCGTTCTAAGACTGCTCCAGTGCCATGTAAAACCTATGACGCCTGTTGGTTTGATATTTCAAAAGGTCAACAGAGAAGTTGTACATTCATCAGCTTAAAATATGGTGGCTACAATTGAATTCATGATTGGCAGAGTAAATGCCTTCAAATATTACGGTGGGTTACTAAATTCAGCAGTGAATGGTTATAATAGCCTAATATTTATATAGAGCCTTTTTCCGAGTTGGACAGCGGCTGAATAGCAGTTACTATTACCCAATGAATAGTACTAATTTATTGACCGCAGAAGGATGAAGGGGTGAGTTCACCCTGCGACCAAGAGGTTTTTACCACCTGCTCATCTTGAAATTTAGAGAAATTTGACGGTGTGAATAATAAGGGAGTGTATTGATAGTAAAGAATACGTTAATGCTATTGCTGAAATTCTGTAGATAACTGTAACAATTGTTTTTCTTGTTTAATCTTAACTGTAAAGCTTACATTTTGGAACTGAGGAGTATTTTGTATGGGATATGTCTTATATTAACATATAACATATCCATTTACAATACATACTTGTTTTGTGCGTTGCAATATGAACACCTGTTGCCATAGGAAAACCCATCTGATCCACAATGGGGAGAATATTCCATGGTGCAGAAGTTTCTATCACGGTATGCTTCACAATCAAGCTAAAATTCAGATAGGAAATATTGGTTGAATCACTGTAACATTTACACTTAGATACTACTGAAACAAATTTACAACTTTTTCCTGGTTTCCTTAATGCAGTTTAAAGGTTCTGTTCCACTTAGACAATACATTCATTTGTACTTTCTAGCGTTTTAAGCATATATACATTAGAAGAACTGTATTTTCATTATTTCCTCCGAATGCTTAAACACATTCAATCAACACAAAAACCTATATGGAGTCATTTAGTTTCCATGGCAACATTTGTTGCCATATTGCTGCCAATGGATTTCACTGGAGGCGATGGCTCCATATAGTGTTGTCTTGTGTTTCACACCCACTATAATTTACCTTGTTATATATTCAACTTACTTAACGTATCCATAATTTATATAAATGAGTGTCGTCGGTAATTTCTACAGACACTATCATTAGGAAATGTAATGGTTGTTGAAGATAATCAGTTGTGTTACAAATGTTATTATCATTACATGTAAACTGATACTCACTTTTTTCCCCTGAATATCACAGGATCCTTTATGTTTGATGCCAATTGACATCTTAAGTTTCCTAAGAAAAGTAAAGCAAAATGAAGAGTAGTTTCAAATTAATTTAAATTTTAAAAAAAAGGGTGGGCTAATTTGCAGTAATCAAAATCCAACAATAATGATGTCACATACATAACTTTTGAGACGACTAGGAACGGCGGTCATTAAAAAAGGTATGTAAACAGAATCTAAGTATATTTAATCCATATAATTGGCTAGCTGTTGATTTTATTTGTCTTTTGTATATTCATATATTAGACATACATATATAATATATATATTATATATATATTATATATATATAGAGAGAGAGAGAGAGAGAGTGAGAGAGAGAGAGAGAAAAATAAATGGACATAGTAATGTCACTAATACATGCATTGCCTAAAGGATGAAACAATATTTGTTCTCCACAAAGTATCAGCTCTGCTGTATTTACAGTACAGAAAATGTTCACAGAAATGTAAGGATTTAGGAGTGAAAATCACAACTAGAGATCTGAAATATATCAACATGCACTGACAATTTACTATCACACAGAAGGCATTCGTTGTTATAGGTGTGTCCATCGGTTCCGCACAATGGTTTGAACAGTCTATTGCATGCCACGCCACCCAGTTCTTGATTTATATTGTATATGCTACAGTCAATCTGCATAAAAAGCAAAAGGGAGAATATTTATTAAAGAGAATAAGTATTACACTATGTAGATGTCTAATGTGCTCAAATTTTATGCAATTAAAGGTACAGATACAGTATATATTCATAATTAATCATTACATCTTGTGTTATATAGAAAATAATAGAATAGCAATTATTTGGAAAAATGCATCTAATGCAAAGAAAACGTAATTAACTTAAAATAAAAATAGTATTGCAGATTCCACAATATTCCTTTATGATGTCACACTCTGTTCATATAAATATAGTATTAATAATTTGAGATCATTGATATTCTGTAGGTGACATAATATTGCTACACAATGTAGTGGAAAAGTTAGACCTTAAGATCTCCTAAACTGACCTAGATCAGCCATTGCACTTCAAGACACTTCCCTTGTTGTCTAGAGGCTGTTCCAAGCAGGGCACTAGCTCCTGCGCAGCCTCTGACTGGGGATACAGGCACATGTGACATGGAGGGAAATTAAAGAAAGGGGAAGCAGAACAGCTGAAGTGCACCCGGCCTAAAGCCCTTTCCGGGTGCAGATGGACACTGGGAGAGAGGAGTGGGCTCTGCACCGCAGAATCCCTGCTATACATTGCCCTTTCTTCGTCCCAAAGTTAAGCGTCGTGCGGGAGATGTTTTCGGCCAAACACATATCCCTGCACGAAGATACTCATCTCTAGTCAGCTGCAGCACTGATACAGCCAATACTGCAAGCACATTTTTAATGTTGACCCTTTCCTGATGCTGATTGGCTGTTTCAAGCAGCCCATCAGTGGTAACAAATGTTGGACTGTGGAGGAAGAAAGCAGCTGTTGCAGCTGGACTGCAGGTAAGCCAGGTAAGTGCGTTTTTGTTTTTTTCCCACTCATTTACAAAGAATGCATATTAACCCCTTAAGGACAATGGGCGGTCCCTAAACCCATTGAAAACAATGCATTTTGACGCCGTACATGTACACAAAAAGAAAGGTTGGAAAGCAGCACTCAGCAGTGAAATGGTGCACGAGCCAGGGTACCACCAAGTCCCTAAATCCTAAATAAAGAAGCAGGCAACGTTTCGACGCACAGGCTTGAGAAAGACCTGTGCGTCGAAACGTTGCCTGCGTGAAATGAACTCACCTTATCATTTGAGTGCTGAGCCTCTGCTTCTTTACTTAGGATTTATTGCCGTACATGTACAGGCTTTGTCATTAAGGGGTTAAAGTACTCACAGAGTACTTTAATATGCATTCTTCTTTAGAGAGGGTGTGAGGGAAATCAGACGGCCCTTTTCACATATACAGAATATCTTTCAGTAAACAGTATATTTTCTATAATGTCTGCTATATATCTATGCACTCATGGCAATGGAAGCAGACCTATTCAAAGAAAGTAACGTTTCAAGTAGGACATGTAAAGAAACCTCCACATTATGAGACCTTAATAAATTATCTACAATGTCATAAAATAATTAAGGAAATTACAATGCAAATGCTGCCTTAACTTAGTGTGATAAAAATGGTACAAACCTCATATCCAGTCTCCCGTGAGTAACTCTTAACACCTAAGAAGAAAAAAACAAACAAACATTAGTATGTTAAGCAAAAACAGAATAAAATGTTGTATTCAATAAAACTTACACAAAAAGTATATATTTTAAAAGGTTTCATACCAGAGAAGCTGACGAGTGCCACAACAACCAGAACAATGACAGACTTCATTGTAATTTATTGTAAGATATTCTGCAATCGGTCTGGGTTTTTATATTTGTATTCTAAAGTGGTTTACTGAAGGCAGGGCTAATTTGAACATACATCTTAAAACCTATCCAAGCCTCGTAACCACAAAATCTAGATGATCTTTTTTTTAACCCCCTAAACGGCTAAGGTTTTTTTTGTTAGCCTTTTTGCTATCTAGTTTTCAAGCATAATTTCCATCTCTGTTATATAGGTTAACACAAATTATATGTTTTGGGTTTTTTTTTAGAAGTAGGTCTTTTTTTAGAAAAATTAACTAATAAACTATCATTCAGTGTAAAAACATATTTAAAAAATGGGAAACTTCTAGAAAAAAAACCCCTTAATTTTCATGGTCTTACCTAAAAAAAAAATTCAAACATGGTTCATTTTTGTTCAGTGGGTTATGTAATATTATTATTAATAAGTATTAAGATTTCGTTTTACTCAAAGGTGTTACATTTATACATCTACAGAATGACTTTACCAGATTTACTATTCTGTTGAAAATGTGTAATTAATTGGCTGAGGCACCCCCCATGTCTCAATCCTATTTAAAAATGCGTCTGGATTTGGGATGAGCAATACTGACATGCTGATGGGGAATAATAATAAAAGAAGTTTCTACCACAGTATGCTTCACGATCAAGCTAAAATTCAGATAGGAAATATTGGTTAAATCACTGTAACCTTTACACTTAGATACTACTGAAACAAATTTACATTTTTTTTACTGTTTCCTTAATGCAGTTTAAAGGTTCTGTTCCACTTAGACAATACATTCACTTGTACTTTCTAGCGTTTAAAGCAAATATACATGAGAAGAACTGTATTTTCATTATTTCCTACCGAATGTTTAAGCACATTCAATCAACACAAAAACATATATGGAGTCATTTAGTTTCCATGGCAAAAACCTATCAGTGGACAGAAGAAAGTTGTGGCAGTTGAGGGTTTCCCACTTTCTATGTATGTCTCTTGTTTGGAATGGTTGTGTCCTGACACATTTTATTAGTCAGGTGATTTTTGTGTGCAAGGATGAGGGCAAAATTATGGGGCCAACAAATACATGGTAACAATTCTGCATAAAACTAAGACAATGTAATAATAAGTAACTTGCATGTACTCCATAATAACCAAAGTCATTAGAATAAGATATCTTTGATGTTAGTTTCAAATGTCTGACTTTTGCCCCAAATTGTCGCCGGACCCCGAGAATATCTACCATACGAGCTGCAAGGAGTACTTATGCCTCTGCATGGGAGTTTTAAGAAAATAAAACGCACATGGAGGGTACTGTGTGCAGTTTAGGATTAGTCCAATGGTGATGTACAGGAAAAGGGTAAACAGAGTAGCAGACAACACAAGCAAAGTCCAGAAAACAAGAAGAAACAAGAAGTCCATATAACAAGAAGAAACAAGAAGTCCATATAACATGTATATGGCAAAAGGACCACAACGATAAGAAGAATGATACAAATATTAACCCTCAACTATTCTTTCCTCTGTGAATTTCTGCACACATTTGCCATGGTTACATAAAAATTTACAAAAGATAAATCAGGTAACTAAATGAA
This sequence comes from Spea multiplicata, assembly GCA_009364415.1. Lineage (NCBI taxonomy): Eukaryota > Metazoa > Chordata > Amphibia > Anura > Pelobatidae > Spea > Spea multiplicata. Next base: position 89,327 of record VKOC01018715.1, on the reverse strand, counting down.
ATGATCTATTATGTCTTATTTAGAACAATTTACACAACGCATCTTAAAGTACATAAATCCAATGGGTATGACAAAACAATAACTGACAGACAAAAACAAACTGATACAGTAGATACAATACAATACTATTATAATCTATTTAGCAGTCTTTTTATTAGCTTTTTTAGATGAGTAAATGTTTTTTCAAATAAAAGTCAGAAAAAATATTTTTACATTTTATTATTTTTGTATAGTAAATTAGATTGTATGGCAAAAATAATGGTATCTAAAGAAAGATACACTTTTAAAAGAACATTTATTAGTGCTCCAACTATGAACCACTAGTTAATACCAGAGAGCTCCAAAAGGAAACTAGCACTGAAGCCAAGTCATCTAAAAACCTTTATATTGAATTGGAATCCATAGAAAAAGTAGCAGGAAATTATATGTGAACCCTTGAACTACCTGGAATTCTTCATTTAACTAGTTTTTAACTTTGATCAGATCTCACAACAATAGACAAAGTCTCCTTGGACTAATAACACACAAATAATTATGCGTTTTCATTGAAAATACTGTGTAAAAAAACTACAGTCCAAAAAGTAAATTTGAGTTAGGAGTCCAATAAATGGAGGTGTTCGTCAGAGCTGCCCTATTAGAAAACACACATAAAGTTTGAGCCTGTTATTCACAAGAAACAACGCCTGGTGTGAACCAAGGCCCAAACAAAGATCTCTGAATAAGATTATGAATTGTTGACTTGCGTAAACCTGGAGAGAGCTACAAAAGATTCTGGGCCTGTCTAGGCAGGAAATAAAATGTTAAATAAGGTGATAAAAAAAAATAAAACATCACTAAACTATGTTTATCAAAAAGGAGTGGTATTGCTGTGGTCCCATAGTGAAAATAAGATGGCAATATAAATGAACAACGACGCAGATACTAAATTACAGTACAATCAAACTGTAAAGCTATAGCCAACTTTAGTTATCTTAAACTATTTGCACTGTAAAGGTTCATTGCTCATATGTCTATAATCCGGGGATTTAAACATATCAGGTCCCATAACTAAAACAGCATTATAAAAGAATGAAATGGTTTACTAGAGCATGTGATCCCTATGCTTACAAAGCTCTGTTTAATTATCAATATTCCCACCTTTATTAAACACAACATGACAATTCTCAATCCGTATCATATGTAATAGTATGTACTCTTGGCTGCAGGATTCTACATTGTTGGATTCAAATAATCCACAAATTCTGTCAGTTCCCATAAGATAAATTTGGCTCAATTTCTTTCAGTGATTAGTCTAGACATTGGTGTCTACAGATCATATGGTGGCTCTTGCCAGTTTCTAAATACCACTGGTTTCATTAAAAGAGAGAAACATCAGATGCCCAGATGTAGGCACATTATTACATATTTGGTGGCAATGCCCCAGGATACTCGCACTTTGGAGGAGACAAGGTAGATGTCTATCAACCCTATGTGGGTTCCCAGTCATTCTGGATGCCCCTTTGGCATTACTTAATATTAACGCGGACCAATACTCCTACTTTCATAGAACAATTATTATGCATGCACTGATCTCAACGCGGTATAATATTACTAAACGCTGGAATACGAATTTGATACTCTCTCTTAAGACAGTCATACAAGGAATTAATTCAAATTGTTGTCACGAACACAAGATTTCCTCTGCCCAAAATAGGGACAATGACTTTTATTCCAGGTGGGACATTTGGCTAACCAGCACACACAACACGGTCCAACTCCTATAACCCTCAAACACCAAAAATCAGACGCCATCACATACTCTTTCTTCATACACTGATATATCACAAGATGATCATATATACACATACTTATGCTTGTCTGGTATTCTTAGGAGTGCAAAATTCATTTATTTTTTACTGTAGTTTTTTTTTTCTGTTACCCTTTTCGGATTTGTTTGTTTTATCCTAAACAGTATAAACATTTCTACTTATGTACTATGTATAACTTGTACATTACTTCCGCATTACCTATGTACATGTATAAAAACTTGTCAATCCTTTCTTCATTGAAAATCTAATAAAAATTATGGTACAAAAAAAAAGAGAGAAACATCAAATTTGCTCTGCTATTGTACTCATTTGCAAAAAAAATGCCAAATGTTTTACAAAATATAACACCATCTCCTATAGAATTCGATCTTATAAAATAGTAAGTATTGGAGATTTTCATCTGATACACTTTATTTAAGTTCACAAATCCAAAGAATAAAATCAACTACTCACCTATTTCCCTGATCACACAGATGTCAAAGGTTGTTGTTCTCTAGCGCATTTTGAAATATAGCGATTCAGACCATGTAAACACAAGCACAATATAAGTAATGCTTGTGCTTACATGGTCTGAATCTCTATGTTCCAAAATGGGCTTGAGAACATTCGGTATTGTGTATTCCCCTAAGTCTGAGGACTTCCCCCTGTTACGAAGAACCCAGAAGCGTCCAGACGATGATGGCTATAAAGAAGAATGCAAAGAAGCGCAGTGTAGAAGCCCACATGGCGAAATGCGTTGCAAAATTACACTGCTTCTCATGAGACTTTTGGATTTTTATTTATATTACTTTTTAACTTTCTTGGTTTTTATATTGCCTACAAATAAATGTCATTTATATTTTGAACTTTATGTTGTGGCATTACTGAAAGATACATCAACTTCACAGAGAGGGGTTTTCTTCTTCTCTTGTATTGCTCCTGTTGTGCATTGAAGTTTGTTAATTACAAAGATATCCACCTATGTTATTTCTGAAGTGCCTACTGAGTCCTTGATTACACATGAGTACATTTGATGCATATTTAAAATTGAGGTTCCTTACAATACTTAACTATTTTGTTGTCTCTCCTGCTCCCAAGTTCCTCTGAAGTGCCTGCTTTTTTGGTTATTTGTGAGTGCAATTGATGCATATTTACATATTCAGAATACTATACTATATTAGGTTTATAATTACCACTTTTATTATTTTTCCCAATAGCACACAACCTACTTATTTATTTTGTTATTTATTCGGTGTAAGTGGGGTTCACATTGCAGCTGGTGAAAGGGTAGAGAGCTGTGTTGTTATTTTTTCTTTAAACCCTTAACAACCAATGATGTGCCTGTGGCATCAGACACAAATGGTAAGGTAACGACCAATGACGTGTCAGGCACATCATTTCATTAAACAAGCTCAAAAAGTACAATCACTCTCTTCGCTTAAATGGTGTTGCTGTAATGCCTCGATGTCTAGGCATTCAGCACCGCTGAGATCGGCATCAGGGGCCATGTCTGGCCCCTCCCCAAGGAGTCAACATCCGCCATACTCTGTATGGCGGCGGGCACCCGTTTTAACCCCTTCAAGACCGGGACGTACCTGGTACTTCCTGGTCATAGGTCACCGCCAGACCGGGATGTACCAGGTACGTCATCGATGATGCGCGATCCTAGCGTTCATAGCAAGGGGCGGCCGCTACTGTCCCCAGCGATCCATAGCAGCCACTCCCCCTCAATTCCGTGATTTAAAATATTTAAAAAAAAACTGCGGTCTTCAAGGGAAGACGCAGTATGCAAACGCCGGTCCTGAAGGGGTTAAAAGACCTCCTAAACTTCAATGCTATCGCTAAAATGCCTCGAGGCATTCAGCAACACCGAACACTCACCCCAGGATGCGCTCTGGAGAGTGGTCACAGCCTCGGTCCCAAAGGTAAAAAACAGCCTGGTCCTTAAGGGGTATATATATATATATATTATTGTGTTTCTAGTTTTGTAGAATCTTAGGATGTGAGGAGTATGGGTAATAGGAAAACATTTTTTTTCTGCATTCTGGTGATAAAAGTCTGATGCTCTGGGAGGACGTATTCTTCTGTAGAAGATCCTGTAAGATATATGGTAGAGGCTATAGGTCAAATTCAAGTGTAGAACGTTGCCTTTCATAGTAAAAAGCAGAGTTATTCTAATTGTGCCAACCTTTAGAAGGTGTGTACTCATTTTCTTCTGAGATCAATGTATATGTCTCCCTGCACCTGCTTGTATCCAGAATTGCCCTACAAAATTACAAATTACTTTTAGGAGAAACTTATAATTAGCTCCACTTTCATTTATCGCAATATCACAAATTAATTATGTTAGGTCCACTACTGTTTTAGTGCGTACCATGTCCATTATGAGCATAACTGGGAACTTCTTAGTAGAGGACTGCATTGGGAGGCGGGTCCTTGCGGGCACAAGCGGTCTTGCTGGTGTTGTGGGTGGGAGCGAGCGGTAAGGCACTGTACCTGCGGGTCCCGGTAATCCCGCAAGGCTGCCTTTGCGCTGCTCCCTTACAGTGTCTCTTCTCTTGTTCCGCCCAGGAACAAAGCCGAGTTCCCGTGGATCCCCCTTGTTCCTGGGCGGAGCAAGAGAAGAGACGCTGTGAGGGAGCAACTCAAGGGCAGCCTTGCGAGACTGCGCGAGAAATCTGCAGTTCAGGTAAGAATGTGGGCGTGATTGGCACACGTTGCGGGAGCGGAACACCCACATTGCGGGACCGGGCGGGATTGGACCAAAAACCAGCAGGAGGGAGCGGGATTAAAAAAGCAGTCCCGCGCAGGACTACTTCTTAGCTTTGGCTACCCCGTGCCTTCCCTTGCGGGAGGTGGCCAGGACTGCCCACTGACGTTAGCGGGTGGTCCCGTTGACGTCGGTGGGCGGATCCACTGACATCACGGGAAGCACCCCCATTTAAAGGGGAAATAGGAGGGCAGCGGGGCATGTCAAGACCTCGCGACCCGGAGGATTCGGGTGTTGACCTGGAGAACTTTTGCTTCACCCAGAGATCTCGGTGGCAAACCCAGGTATGATTATGAGCTATCAGAGCAGTGCTCTTTAAGCCGGTACCAGAGCCGCGTCCAATCCTTGCATGTTACAGCTGCCTGTCAAGTCATAATAAGTCTAGATAAATGTGAACATAAATAAAATGAAAACAAATTGTAGATTTCTTCATTGCTAGTTGTATCTACTGTATGATTTAATCTCACGGGGAACAACTCATTGTGATGTGTCCTGGTGTATGGATATACATTCTAGAAAAGTAATTTTAGTTTGCATCTTCAAGTTGACCGAAATTCGCTGTAGTCTGTAAAAGCGATATTTGCCTCTCTTTCTGTAGAAGTGTATTCACATATGCCATCAAATTGAAGCAATAGGGCTTCCATGAAGAGCACTTTAAACAGAAATATTCTGCAGGGTAGGAGGATTCAAGGAAAAAAGAAGCAGTTTCAAAAAACATTCCTTTAAGAATAAACAAAAAACCTTTATTATTTTATTAACCGTTTCTTTACTGAGGGGGCTTTTTACTGAAAAACCTAAATATTCTTTCACATTTTTACGATATGTCATTTCTTTGTGTACCCACGGATATAGCTTTTTCAAGGACAAATAAGACTCTCTTTTGATAACACTCTTAGATGTATAGTCCAACATTTAATATGAATAATATGGTAAAACAGAAAAAGAAAAAACTAGTTTTGTATGATTATATGATTCATGATTATAATTAGCACTAAAATAGTTGCATTGGCCATGAATATTCTTAATTATATTTTGTTTCTTGAGTTCAGAAATACCTTATATGTATACAACTCCCACATATGTCGGTCAATTCTAGAGCACGTATTAAAAATACATTGCTGTATCAAAAGTCCTGCATTATTTTACAGTCAGTAAACTGGTTTGCAATGGAAATCATGAACAAAAAGCATGAATGACCCAGCAAGTATGTATTCACTAGGAGCATGTATTCACTTGTCATCACCAATCTCTGTGAAAGTAATGACACAGTCATGATGTCCCATGTCATCATTATAGTACATTTTTACTTAGCAATACTTAGCAAACTCAAATAATCACATGTGAAGCTTCCCTCTAGTGGTCAAATTAAGTTGAGATCTACAGCACAATTGATGTTAAATGTATATCTTCATATGAAACAACAATAAGTATTTATATAGCACTTATCTGAAGGATTGGGAGAAAAGATGGGTTTTAGAGACTTTTTTTTTTAAAGTCTCTAAAGATGGGGCCTCTCTGATTGACAGTGGCAGAGAGCTCCAGAATGTGAGAGCAGCATGACAGAATTTTGTTTGCACTTTCGGTATTGAGAGAAGAGACATATGTGTGGATCGAAGGGGGTGATCAGGGATATAGGGTGTTAATAGCTATTTCAGGTAACAGGGTCCCTGGTCCTTTAGGGCTTTAAATGACAACATGCCTATCTTAAAGTGAATTCTCCATTTGCGAGACCGTAAAATAGGTTTAATATGGCATGAATGGGGTTGATTTGTTAATAGTCTGGTTGCTGCATTCTGAGCCAGCTGCAGTTTCTAAAGTTCTTTTTCTGGCCTACATTCAGTGCATTGCAATAGTCCAGACGAGATGTCACAAATGCATAGGGATTAGGGTGGCAGAGTATCCTCTGGTGAGATTAAGTGCTTTATCCTGGCTATATTCATCAGGTGGAAGAAGGCAGATTTTGTTGCACCAGAGATTTGACGTTTAAGTGACAAACCACTGTCAAGGAATACTTCAAGGAGATTTTGCACTTCACTTGACCTGAGTAGCGCTGAACCCCCGAGCTAGGATTGAATGATCACCCTTGTCTCTTGCTATCAAGAGGTCATTCAGAACGTGAACGAGGGCAGTTGCAGTGCTATGACGTTTTCTGATTGGAAAGAATCAAAGATATTATTACTTGACAAATGGGCCTCTAGTTGCATTAACACACGTTTTTCAATGACTTTCCCCAGAAAACGGAGCTTGAAGACGGGCCTATAGTTCGTTAAGCATTTCAGGTCTAAAAGGAAGGCTTTTTTTTTTTAGAAGAGGTTTCACGATTGCTTCTTTCAGTAGGTCTGGAAGAACTCCAGAGTCCAGAGAACATTGGACTAATTTTGTAAAAACTGGGGCTACTGTTTCTGAGCATGCAGTTAGGACATATGTAGGTGCAGGATCTAAGTCACGGGTGGTAGCTTGCAGGTTTTGTGAGATTGAGATTTCTTCCTTGCCCAGTATGTTAAAACTTGTCCACAGGGTGGGGGAATTTGAACCCCTGTTTTTGTACCTCTGTAATGCCTTTGGCTGTCCTTCTGCAATAGAGGTCCGGATGGAAGCTATCTTATCTGAAAGTAGGCTGCAAAATCCTCACATTTGGACTTTGTGAGATTTGTGGAGGTATGCAGGCAAGATGGCTTGCAGAGCCTTTCTTCTGTGTGGAAAAGCTGGGCCGGTTTGTTGTGCGTAAGACTGATTTCACGCGAGTTACTAGTTACGCTTATCATCCTGGTTGTGTTCATCCTTGTTCAGTACTCCTCCTTCCACTGGTAGTTACCGCCACCTGTACTGTAAATACGCCATTAAGAACAACCACTGTTACTGCTAGCAACAGTGGTAATCCTAATAATTCATTTTATTATTCTAGTAATAAACATAATAAATCGTATTTAATTTATAAATATTAGGTTATTCTTAATATATATCTATATAATAATTATTAGGTTATACAAACTGATAGTTTAAGCCTAAGGGTAGTAGTGGACTTGTTAATCTTTGATATGTGATAATAAAGCATTGATTTTATTTAATTAATTTCATTAACACCCATTAAAAATGAAGATCATTTAACCAGTCTACTGCTATGCTTAACTTAAAACCTATAACTCTAAGCTAATTTTGACCTTCTTTCCTCCATCCATTAGTCTCGAATTCCCTATTTAACGTCTTTTTATTTCTTGTTTCCATTGCAACCGGCCGAACAAATGAGATTTCCGAAATCTAAAACATTGGCAGAATTTCGTCTAAACCGAAGAAGGGGACAGACTCATTTCTTCGAAAACAAAGATCCCCCCACCCCCCAAAAAAAGAACATAAAACAAACACAAAAACGTTCTGCCAGTGCCCATGTCTGTTACTCACACCAGAACAGGAAGGAGTCAGTCCCAGACCCCGAGATCATTAAAAAGGTCTGATCACCCAGACACCATAATAAATAAAAACTTATCCTGTAAGTTCTTGTGATCATTCTGGAGACTGAAAACAAGAATGGAGAATTAAAAAGCCTTTAGGATGGCATACTTCCCTATTTTTAAAATGGCCTGGGAGGGGTACTTGTCTTTACTAGGGACTGTGGTGATGGGCACAACCTGGGCTTTACCTTGACTTTACTATGCGACCTACCGGTGTCTATGTACACAAGTAAGGCATTACTTACAAAATGTAAATTGTAACCCCTTAGCTATCCTGATACACCAAACACAAAAATAGTCATAAATCGCGGAAAAACGGGGACAAAAGTTGGACACTTGGAACATACGGCCCAGAACCCAGACAGAAAGCAGTTAAATAATGCTACACTAACTCCTAAAAATACTGGACATTAGCATCTCTTAGCGTTTACCACCCGGAAGTCTGAAACGGACCCGTGCTCGTTTACCCTCAGACGTCTGCGACTGAGAGTGCGCGAGACTATGGTAGGCGGCCTCGAGAGATGACGTCACTGTCCCGCCGTGTTTCTACTGTCCTTACGTTGGAGAGCGCGCAGGCGCAGTTTACCACGCAGGCGCAGAATGAAAGAAAGAAGAAGGAAAAAAAAAAAAAACACTCAATATGGAACCCGGCTAATTCTATATGCTCCATAGTTCCGTTCATTACCACCGGTGATCGGTAAGAGAGCGAAACGTGTGCTTTTGAAAGAGCGCATTGCTAGTTTTCATTACACTTCACCGCAGGAGTACTAAGGGGATTACAGGCGATCGTCTTTATGTACAATTGTGTCTGTGTTTGCAAAGCAGTTGTAACCAGTAGCAAGAAAATAAAACAGAGCTTATATATATATACAAATAGACGTCAGTGCAAGATTTTATGTAACCACCCAACGGTTCTTTCAACTGCTTGACGCATTTTGACGTGTAGGATCAGTATTTTGAGGTAAGATACAGAAGTCGTTAGTATTATTCATTTGAAGGAAGCATAATATGTATAGACGATAGAAAGAGCATGTGTTACAAGCATTTAAACACATAAAATGATTTAACACTAGATGCTTTGAGTTAATGCACTGTGAGGGCGGTGGATAAGTGCAGCAGCCTCCCAGCAGAAGTGGTAAGAGGTTAACACCCGAAGGGGATTTAAACATGTATGGTATAGACATCTGGCTATCCTGAATCGAAGACAATACAAGGCTGATTGAAGTCCAAGTCTTGGTCAGGTAAAATGGGCAGACTAGATGGACCGATTGGTTCTTATCTGCCATCAAATTATATGTTTCCACATTTATTGCTAAAAAGCCATTTTATGCTAGTGTGAGACAGAATATTTTATGTGCCTGCAGCCCGCTCATCAATCAGAGAAGAAAGCCTGGGTTAGCTGTGCATGTTTAAGCAGGTTCTTTAGCATAGTGTATGGGTAAACAAAGATGCACCTATGGTGATGTGTGTCCTTCTTATAAAAGACAGACCTACTTTATGGGATAATCATTTTATATGGTATCACTGATTTTATGAAATAAATCTGTGTAAAGGGGTATCTTAGTATCTCACATGTCTGATCTCGTATCTGGTTAGCATCACAGGTACCCCAGCAAATCAGCTAAACCTCTCCCACAGTAAGTCTCCTCTTTCTATCCTTCTTTTCTTAGTCGGTAGTTACAAGGAACCAAAGAGGCGGCTAATACATTCATCATGGGGCCTCGCCGGAAATCAGTCAAGCCATGCAGAACCAGTATGGATGGCGCGGAAAATATTAAAGCTGGAGACCCCAAAGATTACATGAACCAGCTGTCTCATGAAGTACTCTGTCACATTTTCAAGTAAGTAAACTTCTGAATATATTGGTGGTTATGTACCAGTGCAAGTTTGAATATGGCTCTTATCGCCATAGCAACCACATGGGATGGTCCAGTCCGCAGGAACCTCCCATTTGTTGCTATGGCAATAAGACCACTTTTGAAAGGCTGTTACCAGCATCACTTTGTTCTGTTATTCGTAACCCACTATTTCTTCTTCCCGCAGATTCTTCTTCTACATCTTTGTTATGTTGATTTTAGCGTAAAATAAACATAAATTACATAAAATGTGTGGATATATATTTAATATAGCAAACCTCTGTTACTTCTCTGTGTCTTTGACGCTGATGTCACAACGTTGCCGACACAGAGCAGTGATGGACTGCAGACCTTGATGTCATTGTATGCCATCTTGGCTTGGGCTTAGGCCAAGGTTTGACAAACCCCAGGTCGCCATGGCGGCTAGAAACCACTTTCTGGCACCCAGGCTTTTGCAGGGCTGCCATCATGAGTCTGGGGTAGAGGGTGCTGTGAGGCTCCCAGCAGGGTCGTATAATACACTCTATGTTACCCCGCTTGGTGAGTCACTTCACTTGTTTCACCGCGCATAAGGAGGAAAGCATAGTTTGGGCAGCGGCGTAGTAGGTGACAGGTGTACTGTATGCGTGTGTATGTATAGTGCTGCAGTCAGTGTCTGTCTGTCTGTGTATGTGTGCTATATGTATAGTGCTAGAGTCATTGTGTTTGTAAATAAATGGTGCCAGAGTCGATACGTCTGATGTGTTGTAGTGTCTGATTCCATGTGTGTTTATCCATACTGTTAGATATGTATAGTGTTAGCGAGTGTGTGTGTGCATGCATGTGTATGAGTGTGATGCTAGTGTGTATGATGTTGTTAGCATGAGTGTGTATGTCCGCATATAGTGTTAGAGTGTGTGTATGGTGTTGGCATGGGTGTACATGAGCGTAGAATGCTGTGTGTGTTACAGTTGAGTGTTAGTGTTTTTGAGCATAAGATGTTAGCGTGTGTCTGCTACTGTGTGGTCTTAGTGTGTAAATGTATCTTAGTGTATGTCAAGGCTTGAAAAACCCCAGGCTACAGGTTTAGTAAAATGTGAAAATAAAAACATAATTGAGGAATTAAAAAAAAAAAGCTGGCTCCTAGATCCAAACCAAATTTGTCGACCCCCATCTTATGTTTATTTTGTAGTCCCAATGGTGAGATTTATTACTAACCTAAATTATTTTTTGAGAGTTTTGATGAATGATAAATGATGTCTATAAAGGTTCACACCAGAATCCTGGCACAAAGCATGGTCATCTCTATTTTATTTCTCCAGGTACCTGCCCTTGCAGGACATTATGTGCATGGAATGCCTGTCTCGCAAGTTAAAAGAAGCTGTGACGCTGTACTTGCGTGTTGTGAAGATGGTTGATCTTTGTGCTGGTCGATGGTGGGAATATATGCCCACAGGTGAGTGCTACCACTAGAAACAATCCCTTACTAAATTCTATCCATAACATAGCAGTATTATGTATTTAGTATTATTGGTATCTATACTTAGTATAAGCATATGGTTTATATCTTGAATTAAGTTTTTACACGGACTAAATGGGCCAGATTGGCCTTAAATACTGTAAATTTCCATGCTTCTACGTATAAGGATAAACGCGTTCATATACTAACCAAGACGATGACTACAAAATATACACATTCATGTAATACTGTCTGTTGTACCCACTCGTCATACTGATAATTACAGGGGCCTTCCAACCATTACATGTACTGTAATGCACTTGACAGTTGCCCCCCTCCCCCTTTATCGATTTCTCCCCTGCATGGAGGGATTCAGCAGAAGCCCCTATGTACTTGATGCTTTCCCTGCTCCCCGGTTCTTTGGCTTGCGGAAGATGTGTTCTGCAACTGCATGCACCATACTCTCCTCCAGCTTCAGTCTTGAAAGGGAGTTCTAGGGGTATAAGGAGACCACCTTCCCCTGCACCCATATACAGATTAATTTGAGTGTTAGCAACTTCCGGCTACAGATTAGGTGTGTGGGACACTAAACTGTACTTTAAGTACTCTACAAAACTATTCTTTTTTATTTTTGTTGTTTCTTGAAACAGTAGTACAGTTCTCTACAGTTTAAGACTCTACATAAAGCAAAGCTTAACTAACAACATATAGTGAATGTATTCACACTAGTTTAACATGTAGTGCAAGATCAACTTATCCATTCTTACAGGATAAGCTTACAATGGCTAGCTCATAATGCTTACAGAACCATTTAAGTTGCTTTCTGTTATCAGTCTCAACAAAACCTCTTGGCTGCAGGATTAGACCCCTAAGGCTGACCATATTTAGTTCTTGTTGACAGCTTTTTAATAATTATAATAGTGAAGGTTACGCATCTATTGGAGCTGAGACTACCACAAGGCAGCAGAAGTCATAGCTATGGTAGGCACACATGGTTCTAAATCTGATGCAGCATGTGGTGAAGAAAAAAAACACAAATACAGGACATTTGTGTAATTCATTGACGTTAATGTTAATTACAGAAGCAGCTTCCCCAGCACCCATGTGGCCTGTGTTCCACTAAAGGTCCTCTATATTAAGTTAGCTTAAGTGTACATGTAATTTCTTCATCATACAGTCATGTTGGTTCCAGGTTACTGCTTTCTTTACAAATGTTTTTGCATCTACATATAGTTTTCATACTACCTTTTGGTAAAAAAAAAAAAATAGAATGTCTCAGTCTGAGTCTCCCATTAATTGATAAAAGCCTAGAATTGAGTTACAGTGTCCCAGGGGAGGCCCTGGTACAGTGTCCCCGGGCAGGCCCTTGTACAGTGAATCTACGCAAAAGTACTTCCATTTTGTTTACATTACTTACATTATGTTGAAATTACATTAGGGAAAAGCCCCACCATGGCCGTTGACTTGAAGCAGCCAATCAGTGGCAGGATTAAAATCTGTGTGAGGGCTTTTTTTGCTCATGGGGTTCTGGTTAGACCTGCAGAACTCCCTAGGCGTTTTCAAGGGAGAGACCATAAAAATCTAACAGGGCTTCTCAGCTATCGTATGCAGTAAAGTGCATATGATTGCTGGAGTGACCCTTAATAGCATAAGCAGTCCTTTTTAGCTCTGTCATCAGGATATTGTTTTAAATAGGGAATGTATGACGGTAGTTAAAGATTCTTAAAACAATATGTATCAAAAACCTTTTTCTCTCCAACTCCGTTTCATACATGCTGGCACTGTACATTTGTTTATTTGCAATTTCTAAACGAGGATCCTTTTTCTGCAGTTTACTGTCGGCACCTGAGCCAAAAGAGGCCACCATCTTCTGTCATTAAACCGGAAGTCACTTGTGTTTCCTAATGATAAATTAGAATTAACATGCAGCGTTCAGTAATTGCGACACCACCCTACAGCCACTAAAACATTTGCAGAATATATATTTTAAAAGTAAGAAAAAAATCTTGTATTACAACTCCAATAACCCTCAAACACAGTGAGTGATGTGGGTATTGCGACTGTAGCTCTCAAAAGCGGTTCCACCAGGTCTGCAAAAAAGGATATCATATATCGTAAATGTGTAGTTTTTCCTATATTTTGTCTTTAGCCCAATTATGGAATTTAGCTGGTAAAATAACCCTGTCATGATTGCTATATCATTTGTTGTATAACATAAGTGATCACCTAATTAACATGCAAGCCTCCGCGCCCATCTTTTGCAAAGGTTGGTGATGATCGCTGTTGCTGTAATCCTTTTCTAGGTTTTACAGATTCCAGTTTTCTAAAGTTACTTAAGAAGATGCCAGACATTGAGCAGCTTTATGGCCTTCACCCAAGGTACTTGGAAAGACGCAGGGTTCGGGGCCATGAGGCCTTCAGCATTCCTGGTGTGTTAGAAGCTTTGCAGTCCTGCCCAAACCTCCTGGTGAGTGACTTTGTTAATCCGGTCCAAGAACATTCAACCAGACTTGGTGTTAAATTCTATTTCCGTTGTCATCTGTTAATGCTTGTCATTTGTATGTCAATGGTAAAATTAGAGACAAAAAATACATATTAACTCATTAATGCCCATTGTTGCTTAAATGAGGCAGCCCGGATTTCTCTTTTGACACATTTTATCTGAAATATGCTATTTACCTAGGGTGTAGAGACATCTCACTTGGAACTTGTAGAAGCTATATGGACATACATGCCACAGGTGCATATTTTGGGTAAATTCCGAAATCGCAATGGAGCTTTTCCCATCCCTCCAGAAAATAAACTGAAAATTCCAGTTGCTGCCAAAATCCAAACGCTGCACTTAGTTGGTAAGCTTTTCATGAACAAAATATTTGTGTAATAGAGCAAAACCTGTTAATTAATTGTGCGTGTAAATGTATGTATATATATAAATATCCTTCCATAATAAGCATGCACTTGCATAACTTCAAATAGTGTAAGATCAAGTAGTTTATTCATTTTATCAGAAGAGATGATATTCTGTTGAACTGAATAAACGACGTGATCTTACATGATCCTCTTGATCTTATTATGGATTTTTTGGGTGTGCTGCACCCAGGTATATATACATACACTGCCATAACAGCTGCCATATCAGCCATAACATGACCAATGATTTGAATTGAATAACACTGATAATCTTGTTATCATGGCACCTGTCAGTGGGTGCGATATATTAGGCAGTAAGTGAACATTCCATCCTCAAAGTTGATGTGTTAGAAGCAGTAAAAATGGACAATGGATCTGAGCGACTTTGACAAGGGCCAAATTGTGATGGCTAGACGACTGGGTCAGAGCATCTCCAAAACTGCCCCTCTTGTGGGATGTCCCTGGTTTACAGTGGTCAGTACCTATGAAAAGTGATCTAAAGGAGTAAACCGGCAACAGGGTTAGTGGATGCCCAGGCTCATTGATGCATGGGGGGGGCGGCTGGCCTGTGTGGTCAAATCCAAAAGACACACTACGGTAGCTCAAATTGCTGAAAAAGTTAACACTGGTTTTGCTTGAAAGGTGTCAGAACACACCGTGCATCACAGTTTGTTGCGTATGGGGCTGGGTAGCAGACCAGTCAGGGTGGCCATGCTAACCTCTGTCCACTGCTGAAAGCACCTACAATGGGCACGTAAACATAACAACTGGACCACAGAGCAATGGAAGAAGGTGGCTTGGACTGATGAATCACATTATCTTTTACATCACGTGGATGGCCAGGTGTATGGCATCCGTTGAGGGCCCACCTCGCAACTTACAGGACATAAAAGATCTACTGCTAACATCTTGGTGCCAGATAACTCGGCACGCCTTCAGAGGTCTAGTGGAGTCCATGCTTTGACGGGTCAGGGCTGTTTTGCTTGCAAAAGGCAGGTGGTCATAATGTTATGGCTGATTGGTGTATATATACTTTTTACTTATGCATTGGATTCATACGAGTTGGAAATTTACAGAATCTTCTGCTGTCCACTTCTGCTCCCGCATCTTCTTGTTCTTCATTCTCAGTTTTTTTCTCTTTCATCTTCTATCTGCATTTCCGTGGACATAACCTGGGGGAGCTTCCTCCAAAAATGGTGGCCCTTTCACCATTTTCTCTTCCCCAATCGGAGGATTCGGGGGAGTGGACATCACTGGAAGTGGTGCACTTTTCGTGAAAGTTTGCGTCCAGTTATGCGGATATGCAGATGTAAATAGATGAAAGAAGAGAAAAGATGAAGGACAAGAAAATGTTGAAGCAGAAGTGGTCAGGAGAGAAAGAAGTTAAACAGAGAGCGTGAGAGAGACAGTGAACCTGAGTGAATGGTGGCACAGGGCAACAAATGTAATTGCTGAATTAAAAATGCCCTTTAATTTTCATCCCAATCGAACGGGAAAATCAAAACCTTTTTGGCCCATTTGCACATGTGTGTGTAAATTGGTAGTGGCCTGGTAAACATTTCTAGCTTTTCGTGTAATTTTCATGGGTTCGCTGAGGACGGTTTTAGTTTAACTCTACCAGTGTTAAAATCATATTAAGTGATAATGCTTTGGGTAATTTATTTGTGAAGATGCTTTGTGTCCATTGGCATGGGAATGAGCAAAAAATTGAATACATTATTCTTCTTAGTCCCTTCACAGAAGCTTTGAAAGAACCATTTTTACTTTACTAGATAGTACAGTTTTGATTTATGTTGTCAACATGTTCACATTTCCTGAATAGATTCTGTTCTGATGTTGACCAACTATACAGTAGTGAAAAGATGTAATTTGTGGTCTTCGTTTCTCTCGTCTCTCTTAATATCTTGGAAGGAGTGAACGTACCAGAAATTCCATGTATCCCCATGCTTCGTCATCTATATTTAAAGTGGGTACGTCTGACCAAACCTCAACCTTTTAAAGACTTCCTCTGCATCAGTCTACGTACCTTTGTGATGCGGAATTGTGCAGGTAAGAATTACGCTGAGCTCTTCACTACTGAGTTATGTAAATGTCGGCTTCTAGTTCATTAGCATTTTGTGGTAGAACTTCATATTTCAGAGGATTCTTTGCTGCATCAGAAATTATAGTACAATGAGTCTTGTTTCAGGCTGTTTGCAGAGTTTGCTAGAACTTTGTTTATTTTCAACCACTCAAAGCAGAATATGGAAAGATGGCTCTTCCATTGTAAAAATAAGAGGCTAATTATTCCCGCATTTTTTCTAACAACATATTTGTTTTTATTCTCATTTTTGAAGGTCCCACAAATTCCTTAAAGTATGTGCCATTAGTGACCGGCTTGGCATCTGCTCGCAACTTGGAACATCTAGAGCTTGTTAGAGTTCCGTTTCTTGGCGGGCTCATTCAGCATGTGGTGGAAGACAGCTGGCGCTCTGGTAAGTAGGACTACATTGCATTAGTTTACAGCATTTATTTACTTTGGTTTTCAGAAATGACAAAGATCGGTGGCTTTTGAACACTGTACAAACAAATGCAAGAGATGCACTTTCAGTAACATTTTGGTAATAGAACGGCATAAGGTGCCCACTTCTTACTACTTGTTATCCATATGTAAAACGCTGTCTAGATTAAGCCTCAGCATTAAACTTCATTGAAGGTTCATTTTGACAATGTGTTTTTTCTTGTTGTAGAAATATAAGGTGCCCCATAAATTCTCCACAGTCCAGGATAATTTTAGTGTCATTCCTCTGTCTGGTTTCCTTATTCTGATAATTTTTTTATGTTAATTGGCAGGTGGATTTCGCAATTTACACACCATTGTATTGGGAGCATGTAAGAATGCTCTGGAAGTTGATCTTGGCTACCTCATAATCACGGCTGCGAGAAGGTAATTGTTAAATCTTAGATATGGAACATTATTAACATGAATGAAAATGAGAACTGACAATTCACTCAATATTTTATGTGAAGATTAAAAATTACATTTTTAGATGGCAAAATGGTAAATTAAAATATTACATGATCACAATTTCCCTTAATTTGCATAGTGATATGATTATAATTATTAGTAGTACTTTTTGCATTTGGTACATTATAACAATGGAGCTGACATAAACATCAACATTATTCTTATTCTAAGGTTACACGAAGTACGCATCCAACCTTCCCTGACCAAAGATGGTGTGTTTTCAGCTTTGAAGATGGCAGAGCTTGAGTTTCCCCAGTTTGAAACCTTGCACCTAGGATATGTGGATGAATTTTTGCTGCAATGTAAAAAATATATCCTTCAATATCTAATCCTTTTTATATCTAATATTTATTTTATTTCTAGTACACACGTACCTTCTTGTTTTTGTTTGGATGATAATGCCTTGCCTACAGAATCAACACATAATATACATAAACTGGGTTTACTAAATTCCATTCTGTTCACCAAACACTGTTTCCTACTATATTTAGGTAAGATGACCAATGCTGATCTGATGAAATATGGACTAGCAGATGTGGCAGAGAATCCTGGCATCATCACAGATATTGGAATGAAGGCTGTCAACGAGGTCTTCTCTTGCATTAAATACTTGGTGATCTACAACTGTCCACATCTTCATAATCCAAGAAACTGGATCACAGGTACTGGCCGCACACTGTTTTTTTTCCCCACAGTATCTGAAAACAGAGGATCTTGAATCAAACTAAAACAGCTCTGTGTGTAAAAATAGGAACAATTAGCACAAGGCATCACATATGTACTCCTCTTAATAAAGAGAACTAATTTTGGTCGATCCTGTGATGATCAGTGGAGACCAAAACATGGAACAGGACCTAAAAAATCCATCATCATCTTCTGTAGCATATAGCCTCTTGATTAGTAGATGGATCAGGAGAAACATTTATAGGAGCACCAAGAAAACAAAAAACCATGGAATGTAATTTTGTGAGATTGGTATATTCTGGATTTATTGTTTATAAAATGTATATTTTTAATCATCACTCCTAAAAGATCATTCTCGTTGGAGCCGCTTGGTGGATCTGAGTCTGGTGCGCTGCCATGCCGTTAAACTAGAATCCTTCAGTCAATTTGTTGAGTTGCTGCCAAGCTTGGAATTCATCTCGCTTGACCAGATGTTTCGTGAACCTCCAAAGGTATGTATTTTTGGGATTCGTTGTTAATCAATTTTCTGTCAAACTCTTTTTCCCGTTTAAACAGATTCTGAATTCCATTGTTTATAGGGCTGTGCACGTGTAGGTCTCAGTGCTGGAACCGGCATTGGCGTGTCTTCAGCCCTCGTGAGCAACCAGAATTCCAATAATGAAAATGAAAACAACAATCACCAGAACAACAACAACAACCTAGCACACAACAACAACAACCCTCAACAGCCTGAGCCACAACCACCACAAGATGAGGGGAATGATGAGCTGGAAGTAAGACCAGAGCCACCTCCAGAGGAAGAACAAATTGCTGCAGAAGGTAAGTATTGTCCACTTACAGAGTGACCGTCGTCTGTTCTGTGTAGAGAGATAGTGTTCCGAATCTAGATGATCTTTGTTGTCCTTGGCAGCTTATGGTCTGTTCTCTGTATAACAAATATCCGTAAAGTGATATTCCACATTACCTGCTTTCCTTTTGCCCTGCTGCTGGATCATTTTTGCACGGTATGGGATTTGTTGAATATGTTTCCATTTGATGTGATTTGCAGCTCTACAAGACATGGAGGATGTGTTTCAAGATGAAATAAGACCCATTGATCAGGAAGATAGAAATGAGGCCTCTGCTCCCACTCTTGCCATTATACCAATGGAGGTGGATGAGGAAAGAGCAGGTCAGACACTGGAATTTTTTTTTTCAACACCCTGCAAAATCAGAATAAGGTTTAACAATTTGTCCCTGAAGTGAAACAAAACAGAATACATTTGGGATATTGTTACATAAGTGAGCAAAGCCAGAAAACGAAACCGCTTCACAAAAAGCATATGATTTTATGTATTTTAGTAATGCTGTAAAATCAATTGCTTCTGATTTACTGTTTTAACTAGATTTTTTTATATTTATCTACATTTCATTATCTTTATACATGCATTTTGTGTTTTTACCCTGGTGTTTGTCTCGTCGTATTCGTAACAGGGCCTAGTGGGTTGCAGCCTACTGTCAAAGCTGCACCAATCACAGTCCACGATTCAGACAGTGAGTATGAGGATGACACTGTTATTAACTCCAGCAGCAATAATGCTTCACTGAGTTATCCCACTGAGGAAGATAAAAGCAGCCCATCGGCAGAACCCAAAGATAACACAGGTGAGGGTATTGCTGAGCTCCTGCCGGGAAGATCATTTGATAATATATCTCCATAGATTGTAGGAAAGCCACTATTCTTAGTACATTGATATGTCTGGTTGCATTTTTAACATGTATGTCTACAAAAAATATTTGTTGGAGGAATTTTTTACCCCAATTGTTGTTATTAAGTCAGGTCATCGCAATGACTGATTTATTTTCTGATGGCAAATCCACTTGTTACAGCGGTAAGCGGGAAAGGAAAAGCTCCCCTGCGCAAGAAGTGCAGTTCTGGGGCCAAAGCTACTGCAGAGCAGATTGTGCCAAGTGAAGAAACCAGTTGTGAAAAGGGATGTCAGGTAACCAGCGAGCAGATAAAAGCTGATATGAAGGCTGCTAGTGACCAACCTGAGAGAAGCAAAGGCAAAGACTGCTCTGCTGAAGTGGGTACTTCAAATGGAGTTCTAAATGCCTGTAATTCTGCCTCTGAAAGCTCAGGCAGTGGTCAGCCATCAAATGGCAAGGTCGATGTCCATGAGGATGTAAATCTGTGTACTTGTAATAGGGAAAATGACTCGGATCCAAGTTTAATGCAGGGGAGAGAATCTGGAGCGGTTTGTTCTCTCTGCTCGAGCAATGTCACCCCAAATCACAGACGGCAGGGCAGGACTTCTGGAAGCTGTGAGGGGCAGCAGCCATCCACTAGTCAGTCCTCCCCATCAAGTGGCCCAGAATATGCACTAAGGACTCCACAAAGTGGCAGTCATAGGACTAATACAAGAATAGGAAACGATCCAAGTGCATCACCCGCCTGCTGTCATACAGCGAATGAAGGCCATAGCTCACAAAGGCCTCTAACAAGAGCACGGACACGGCTTTCTCAAGTGCCTCTGGTGTCGGATGGTGGTAAGTCTTGCATGTTTTGTACCATAAATAATCTCATAAAAAACACATTTTTCTTACAATATTACTGTGTGCAATGTATAGTTTTTCGACGGCAAAACAGATTTGAAGCATAGTTGATGTACCTTGAGGAGTTAAGTGATCTATGTCTAAGGGGCTAATGATGCCTCAGATTTTGTTTTAAAAGCTTGATGGGAAAGTATTTCAAATGATTTAATAACATTGGGGATGTTTTTTCTGAAAAAGAGGTGTGAATACGTTTTGGGGGCTTAGGAGACATTTTGGAGCTGTAGCACATGAAATCACTTTTCTGCAGAAGTGTTGCATCAATCTATTTAGAGTTCAGAAGTGCTATGGTTATTTGTCCTAATGTATTTATATTTTTTGACGGTAGATGGGCAGACTGTATTGGCCATTTGTTTCTTATATCGTTCTTGTTTTCTTTTTGTTTTATGAGATAGAATCATTTACTAGAAATGTGTGATCTTTGCATTTTATAGACTCACAAGACTGGAAATGGTTACTTCTGATGTATATTTTCCCCTAATGTATTGCTTTCTTTTGGCATGAAACCTTCTACTTAATTATTCTGAAAATGTTGTGAGGCGTTATTCAAAGATCATTAACCTGGACCACCTCTGTAGTAAGATGTCTGCAGATAGTCCCTTTTATGTTTATTATGTTAACTAGAGTCCACAGCCTTAAAAAACAGGAAAGCCGTGAAGAGGAAACGCACTGCGGATAAGTCCACAAGCACAAGTGACCCAGTCATTGAGGATGACCATGTCCAGGTAATCAGTCAACGCTGGGTAAGCTCATGATACAGCAAAGGGCAGTCACACATATGAGTATTTATCCAGTAGTTTCCAGTGCTAATGCTGCCATCTTTAATGTGCTTCCATTGGAATTATCATAAGCTGTTGATAGTTACTTTGTAAGTTGTTTTTCCCCCCAGTACTTTTTAGTCAAATTGTTGATATAGTACAAATAAAACAGTGGGAAGATAAAATACATATATACATACTTCAATAGGCTACAAATAGACATTATACATGAGGTTTGTGGGTAATAGCCTACATATTCCCTATTACTTACTTTCACATAAATGATGAACATATGAAACGTTATGCTCTTTTTCTATTTATATACAGATTTTGAATCTCAAATCGAAGAATCTTGTAGGCATAACACTGACCAATTGTGGCATCACAGACTTGGTTCTTAAAGACTGTCCCAAAATGATGTTCATCCATGGTAAGTAAACAATAGCATCAACTTGTCAAAGTATTTGTAAACTGCACAGATTCTAAATAACAAAAAAGCCTCTAGGGGTAAATAACATGTGATATGTAAAATAGTCCATTAGTTTTTATTGGTATTTCATTTTGTATGTAACACCATAATAGTGTTTTGGTTTATTCAGTTTTGTGGAATGCTCTAACATTTTCAGGAGGTTAGATCGTCTCGGATGTAAATGGTCAGACTCTTATTCATGCATTGCAGAATGGCGCTATATAAAAGAATAAATAATTTGAGCTTGTTATTTGCTATTAAAATTAAGTGAGTACACCTTATGTGAGTCAGAGCATATTAGTGATTCTGGATGTCTGATAGATTTTATATAGATAATTCTGTACATCATTAGTTTTGATGGGGAGAGGGAATCTAAGTCCAATAATGTCTAAAGGAACTTGCCTTCAAACATAACATGCACATGGCAGGAAGATGAAACTAGTTTGCTAAGTGAATTTCTTTTGTTCCCAGCTACTAGATGCCGTGTACTGAAGCACTTAAAAATTGAGAATGCCCCTATCGTGAATCGCTTTGATTATGCTCAATGTAAAAAGCTGAATATGGAGCAAGTGTTGGACCAGATTCTTAGAATGCCCCCAGAGAGAAACCGAATTATATACCTGCGTCCTATGCAACAGGTTGGTCTCCCCTTACTGGCAGTCGCCAAATCTCAACAGTCTGAAATGAATAGATCTATGGAATTGAGGACTAACTCATCGGCATCTTTTTAGTGGTGTTGTGTTGCCAATTACTAAATATTTACAATAAAACACAGTGGGATTTTTTTTTGTAAAAATAAGCAGCAACTTCATCTACAAAATGATAGGCTGGCATGTCATGGCATTAAATGAGCTTAGGAAGCGACAAAAAATTACCACCGCACATTTTGCCAAAGGCTGGTGGTAGAATTAGTGTATCGAAGATACCGCCATTTGAAATACCCTGGGGTGTCTAGTTTTAAAAAATATATGGTTTGATGGAGGTCAGCCGGAAAATAGGACATTGGGGCAGAATTACGGGTTTGTTTGTTTTTTGGGGGGGGGTTTGAAATAGTAAAACGCTATATTTACTTATAGCTTGCAAAAAAAAAACATATAAACATTGGGTATTTCTAAACTCAGGACAAATAATAGAATCTATTTAGCACTTTTTTAAATAAAAGTGTTTTTTTTCTCAGTTCTTCACCATATATATATATGTGTGTGTATATATATATATATATATATATATATATATATATGTGTGTGTGTGGTGTGTGTGTTTATATATATATATAATATATATATATATATATATACTATATTATACTATATATATTTTATAGTAAATTAGATGATATGATTGCAATCATTACTAAAGAAAGCCCTTCCTGTCCTGAAAAAACAATATATAACTTGTGTGGGTACACTAAATGAGAGAGAAGAAAATGACAGCTAAACAAGAGCACCGCAAGAGTGTTAAAACAGCCTCGGTCACGAAAGGTACGAAAAGAAAAAAGCTAAGTCCTTAAGGGGATAATACATCATTAACCATTATTTAAATGATTTAGTTAGTTTGTGTGTGTATGTATGTATATGTATATATCTTTCTAACACAGAACAAATTGTATAAAGTCTAAATATGTTGGGCTTAAACGTTTCATTTTGTTGTAGTACAGATGTAGCATTTCCTTATCTGTATTTGTAACGTTATCACAATCATATGGCAACTTCCATTGATTGAGTATTTGCAGAAAAAAAGAGAAATAAATAATAATAAACATGGCTATATCTGTATTTACAGAAATCCTGTAGATGGCTCTAAATTTACCATCAAAATTACCAAAGCTTATATAATCAAGTGGAAAGTGATGGATCAAGGGAAGTACTAACTGTAATAGTAATGCTGTCCTGGATCTTGTTCTTAGATGTCCTGTTTTCCACACAGGTAGACACACTAACATTGGAAAGAAAGATGTTTAGTGGACCATATCCATATCACATTTGCATCATCCATGAATTTAGCAATCCACCCAACGTTAGAAATAAGGTTCGTGTCCGAAGCTGGATGGACACTATAGCAAATATTAATCAGTGAGTATTCTCATTCATATTTTCAGCTTATAGTCTTATTTATTATGTTTGAAAAACTTGGTTAATAGCCCGATTACTATATTTATATATATATATATATATAATATATATATGTATGTAAATATATTTTTTTCTCTCTACACAGCGTTACATCCTATAATCTGCAGTAAACAGTCAATCAAAAATGAATGCTGGTTGGTCAGATTATCATAAATATACAAGACCACCATTTCAAAGAAAACATTTAAAACTGTTTTTTAAATACTGTTTAATTTCTTTTTTTTTTATATAAAGCTTATTTCACTTTAAACAAATACTTATTGTGATAAACATTGGGTGAAAAAAAACACCCTATGAAAGACATAGGGTGCAGCAGCTATTAATAAATAATAGCACCATTGGCATACTTCCAAACTGAGTAACAGATAAACGGTAATAATCATCTCCTGTTGTGTATACAACACAAACCTCCAAATCACTTCCAAATGCTGCTTCTGGAAATTTTGGACCAAGCTGTATATTAATAAGGAATTCAAATATAATAATAAAAATTTTTAATTGCATATGTACAATATTCTGTGTTTGATCCGCCATCTGTCTTTCCCGATTTAGAGAGCTCATCAAATATGAATTCTTTCCTGAAGCCACTCGGACTGAGGAGGAGGTGAAGAAATATACAAAGTACCCCTGGGGTCGAGACATTTACACATTAGAAGGTAATTTTTAATGTTATAACTTAATTAGCATTTCAGGTTCCGTTTGTTTAAACAGCAGTGCATCATAACACCACTAGTGTACCACTTGACATAAAAACTTCAGTTAGTGAATGCTGCCTCTACAACACACTGCTTCACTATGTAGTGACCAATTCAAGCCACTTAGTGGGGCACATACACAAGAGAAGTATATATATATATATATATATATGTCTATATATATATATTGGGATACATACATATATATATGTATCCCAATAGGATTGAAAAACCTCTTAAAGATGCCATTTTGTAAGAACCGAATAGTTGCAAAATACCCTTGTATTTGGAGGAGGGGTTACAAGCTTGAGCAAATGGGGCACATGCATACTGACCACTCGAAGGCAAACCAAATCCCAGTATTCTTAACCGAATGAAACACTCAAATATTCACATCATGCCCTGCCTCGCACCCTCTTGTATAACACCTGCCCATATGTTGATTTGAGAGTGATCTGAGAGTACCGACCATTCCCCATACATGTTCTTTATACAGTGGGCAGGATAGTTGCCATAAGTGTGAGATTGTCCTATATAATGACTACACTTTTAGCCCCTATGTCTTTAAATCAGCCTTCTAATCTTGTCCCTTCCCATCAGGTGTTGTAGATGGTGCACCATATTCCATGATCACAGATTTCCCATGGCTGCGCTCACTGAGAACCGCAGAGCCAAACAGCTATGCCAGATATGACTTTGAAGACGATGAAAAGAGTAAGTAATAAACATATCAGTGCACAGATTGTTATAAAACTCATCATGCTGTCATCATTGAATGTTTGTGGTACGGGTCCATGGCACTAGGCATGTTTTCACCCTTCTAAATAATTCATGTTAAACTGTAACTGAGATTCAGCTCTGAGGCATCGTTACTCCACATTCATAGCTTGTTTTGTGCTTTTCTCATTTGGTTCCGTATTGGTGCCTTTAACAGTATAGGTGACCCTTTGTAAAGCTTAAAAAGCTTAATAACAGCAAAATCTATTTTCCCTGCCATCCCAGGTGACACTAAGGATAGACTCCTCCGTACCTGACATAGGGCAGGACTCAAAACTTTAAAAGACGCTCCCCTCCTACTAACCCCTGTGTTTTTTCCTGCCCTACATCAGGTAGGGAGGACTCGTCATCCTTTTGGTTATTTTTCTCCGGCTCCAGATGGAGCCGTGTTTCCCCGGGCTAGGCCCCCTTCCTGGGGGATACCTTGCACCTTTAGCCGGTCGGCTGGTGCAGCGCTGCCGGCGTTGTCCATGGCTGCGGCGCCCTCGTCCCGGCTGTGTCCGCGGCTGTGGCGCCCTCGTCCCGCCAGTGTCCGTGGCCCCATCGTCCTGGTCGTGACTGCGGCTCCGCCTGCTGTGTTCAGCGGAGTCCCATGGTAGAGCCGGTGCACCTCCTTCTTCAAGGGAGGCTTGCCTGTCACTGATTCAGCGGCTTGACTCGCTGTTGCGGCTTTCTGACGGCAGCCATAATGGCGTTGGCCAACTTCCGGTCCGGGCTTTCGCACTTTCTGTAGTGCGTTCCAAACCTCGTTTTCGCTCAGATTCGTTGCGGATTACTGCCTTATTTCAGCCCCTTTTTTCGGTATATACGTAAGGTAGGTGTTTTTTTTTTTATGTGTGTGCCTGCTGTTTGCTTGGTGCTGTTGCATCTTTAGTTATGTCGGCCCCTGATAACTCTGAGCCGCCCTCTGTTGAGGACAAGCCCAAAAAAGCTGTTTCTAAGTCCAAGAATGCTCAATGCTCTGGGTGTCACAACGTTTTGCAGGATTCAAGGAAGAAGCTCTGCTCCGCTTACCTGAGATCTGTAGCGGATTCTGAGCCATCTGGAGGTAGAGAGTTTTTGACCTGGCTTAAAGAGGAGATGCAGTCTACCTTCTCTGCCTTCCGCCAGATCGTTCCTGTTCCTGCCTATCACTACCTTCCAACAGTACAAGACCCCGCTCTCCTGGGACGTCAGCCTGTGTTATCTGACTCTGAATTTGACTATCCACAGATAGAGGAAGGTTCCTCAGAGGAAGGAGAGATCCGGGAGGAGAATTCATTTTTGTTTCTGGTGGAAGAGATTGAGACTTTAATTTCCGCTGTAAGGTCAGCCATGCATTTGGAGGAGTCCTCCATCCCTTTTTTCTGACAGCTTCTTCAAGCAATCTGCCTCTTTTCCTGTTCATCCTGCGCTATCTGACATTATCAAGCAGGAATGGCACCACCCGGAAAGGAGAGTTAACCTTTCCAGACAAGTTAAGCGCGTGTTTCCCTTTGATGAGAACTTTGCTCAGGAAGACTGCTTTGCCGCTAGAGGATGGCTCTCATTTCTCGGACCAGATGGAAAGGAAAGCCGAAGCTGCAGTTAAGAAATCTTTTGAGGCTTCTGCTGCCGTCCTAAAACCAGGAATTGCTTCTGCCTCGGTTTCCGGAGCAGTCAAGATTTGGCTCTCCCCGATCGAAGAGGATATTGCTTCCAAGACCTCCAGGGAGACTATCCTCAAGAATGTTGCTGCCGTGGATTTTCTCAGTGATGCCTCCATTGAAAACATCAGGATGACAGCCAGAGAGCTTCGGCACTTTCAGTTGCAGCTCGAAGGGCCGTGTGGCTTTATGGCCTGGGCGGCAGATAATGCCTCTAAGAACAGACTTCTTAATATCCCTTTTAAGGGTAAGACTTTATTCAGGGAAGAGCTGGAGTCCCTTTTAGAGAGAACCTCAGGGGACAAGCATCGGATGCCTCAGCGAAAGCCTCCTTCAAAAAGATGGCAGCCCGCTTGGCCGTTCTTCCCGGGACAATCTAGAGGCCATAGTTCTAGACTCACCTTCCCCAAAGCGTTTCAAGTCCACAGGAGCTCTGCATGACGCCTCCTCCATTCTGGTGGGAGGAAGGCTCCGACAGACGGTCCTGGTTCCTGTCCTTTGGCCGGAACTGGGCCAAGGGGTTTATTCTCCGTTTTTTCTGGTCCCCAAGAGGCCGGGAGGTCTTCGTCTAATAATAGACTTATGCTTTCTGAACAATCACCTACAGTTTGTCAGGTTCAAGATGGAAACCGTTAGATCCACCCTCGACACTTTATGCCTCAACGACTTCATTGCTTCATTAGATCTGAAGGATGCATATTTCCACGTTCCCATCCATCCATTTCATCAACGTTTCCTGAGAGTGGCGATTCCTCAGGTTTCAGCGGACCGGCATTTTCAGTTTCAAGCCCTTCCATTCGGTTTGTCGGCGGCCCCAAGAGTCTTTACTAAACTTTTGGCAGTTGTGGCGGCCCATTTCCGAGGGAATTTCAGTCATTCCTTATCTGGACGATTGGCTTATCCATGCTCGGTCAGCGCCGATTTTTCAGCTTCACCTTTCCACGGTGACGCTGAAGAAGATTGGTGGTCAATCTCAGCTGGATTCTGAACTGGGACAAATCCTGCACCGTTCCCTCTCAACAACTGGTGTTTTTGGGTCTACGCCTGGATTCCTGCTCCGGGAAAGCTTTCCTTCCTCCTGCCAGGATCAAGGGGATTCGGTTCCTAGTGCGCAGGGTTCGCTCTGCGCACCGAAGCTCCTTGAGATTATGCATGTCCCTGCTGGGCAAGATGGTCTCCGCAAGGTACGCTGGGCCCTTGATCACTCTAGGTCTCTCTCCTCGTCTGAAGCTCCCAGCTTGGAGAGACCTTCTGCGTCAGGGTTCATTCCTGCATCCAAACCCTGCCGTGTTCCACCTGATGACCTGGAGATTGAATGCAAACTGCTGAGAATACAAGGTTTTTCTTTTCCTGTGGCTGAGACTCTTCTACAGAGTAGAAAGAAGGTTACCTCTCTGCGATACATTAAGGTCTGGAAGAGATTTCATGATTGGTGTTGTTCCAGGGGAACTTTGCCTTTTTCCTCTTCCTCTGCCTCTATCCTGGGCTTCTTCCAGGAGGGATTCGACAGTGGGCTTCAACCTTCTACCATCCGGGTGCATAATTCTGCCATCAATGCTCTCCTGGGGTTCGAGCTTATATCTCTGCCTGTGGTCAGACGTTTTACCAAGGCCATCGTCCGGATGCGTCCTCGTTCTGTCACCAGGATGATTCCGTGGGACCTGAATCTCGTCCTTCGTAGACTCACATTACCTCCTTTTGAGCCTCTTCGGTCGGTTTTTCTGTATTTATTATCACTGAAGACGGCCTTTTTAGTAGCCATTACTTCTGCTCATCAGATTTGTGAACTTCAGGCTTTGTCTATGAAGGAACTGTTTCTCTGTTTTTTCCCGGATAAGGTGGTTCTCTCTCTACCACCGGAGTTCGCACCCAAGGTTCAGTTGGCTTTCCACAAGAACCAGGAGATTGTGCTGCCTACCTTTTTTTCTACTCCTGGCTCCGCTGAAGAAGAAGCACTTCACACTCTCGATCTGAAGAGATGCCTCACCATCTGTTTGGAACGGACTACGCCCCTGTGTAAGTCCTCTCGTTTGTTTGTGGCCTCTTCGGGGCCCAACGGGGGTGTCAGCATCTCCAAGTCTTCCATCGCTAAGTGGATTGTTGCGGCCATCAACTTGGCATATTCTGCAGCCGGCCAACCTGCTCCCGTGGGGATCCGTGCCCACTCTACTAGGGCAGTGTCCACTTCCTGGGCCGAGAGATGTTGTATTTTGCCCGACCAGATCTGCAAGGCGGCTACTTGGCGAACTCTCTGCACTTTTGTCCGGCGTTACCATCTCGACCAGATGGCTCGGGAGGACTCTCTTTTCGGTCGGAAGGTCCTTGAGGCTGTTTTGTCTCCTTAAGTTTCCCCACCCTTCTGCTGTGGTACATCTATCCTTAGTGTCACCTGGGATAGCAAGGAAACAGGAAGTTCTACTCACCGAGATCTTCTTTTCCCTGCCAATCCCTGGTGACACGTTTTTGTTTCCTCCCTTCCTTTCAATAAAATTTTGTTGCATCAGATTACTTTTCCTTTGTGGTCTTTGGTATTCACTGGGGTTAGAAGGAGGGGAGGGGCTTTTACATTTTTGAGTCGTGCCTTATCTCAGGTACGGAGGAAGAGTCTATTCTTAGTGTCACCAGGGATTGGCAGGGAAAAGTGATTCTCGGTAAGTAGAACTTCCTGTTTCCATTTTGGAAAATCTTCTATTAATTTACCATGCAGATGATCAAATTGAGTAGCCTTTATTCCTTTGACATGACATGCATTATGCCTCTTTACGTGAGGGTGGGCAAATATGAGCCACATAGCTATGGCTTCTAGATTTTCACATCTGGTCACTGACACTTTCTGCCATTTTGCATTGTTCTCAATTGATGTATTCTTCTTGACCCATTTAATGTCTATTTTTGATGCTACTTTATACATACATTTGTCCAGCCATTCCATCATTTGCTTTTAATTTTAAACCTCAAAACATCTATGCTATGTATGTATCAGAATATTTAACCAAAACCAAAGATATTTTTTCCACAATATTGGAAAGTTAAGCTCTTGGTGACGCATATGGTTAAGCTTAGGTTTACAACATAATAAGCCATCTTAATTTGATAATAGAGCAGCTGTTTTTATATGGATAACTTGCTTTGTTAATATGTATCAGGACGTTAGGTGTGTCACAAATAATTATACATTATATAAATTCTCTATTTCACTTGCCAACAAGGCTTACAAGTGGTTTTGTAGCTCATAATCGACACCATCTGGTGTAAATGCTCTGTCGTGCATTGTACATGCACATAAAGGTTAATGTCATTACAACTAATGGCAGAGAGAAAGTAGCCATAATAGCCAAAGTCTAACATAAATCAGAAGACTGGTTAGGACAACGACATGCACTAGTAAGACAACTCCGCCTCTGGTAATGTGCCTGGCACACACAGGGTTCGTTTAGGACAGTGTGTTTATACATTTCCTAATCTTGAGCATATCTGTCATTTGACTCTAGCTACTATTTATGCACCACGGAGGAAAGGGCAGCTTTCAGCCGACATCTGCATGGAGACAATTGGAGAAGAGATCTCTGAGCTGCGGCAGATGAAAAGGGGTGTGTTCCAACGAGTGGTGGCCATATTTATTCATTACTGTGATGTCAATGGAGAACCTGTGGAAGATGACTACATATAAAAGAAGTATGCCGTTCTTCGCATATACTGTTCTTCTTCTCTAACAACTTGAGATGGAGGAATAATGAACATGGTATGCAACTGACTGGAACAGAGAGCAAGCCTTTGACTGGAAATTTCTTAGCTGTTCCTTTTTGGTTTGGCCAACAGACGGTATACAAGAAGCCCAACACGAACATCTGTGTCTACGAAATGTTCTTTCTGACATTAAGTCTTCCTGTAATATCTAAAGCATAGAAGTAATATATTTTTATTCTGTAGAACAAGAGTGCAGCTTCATTGTGAAGTCTTTTAAATGGTTTTGTAAGCCTGATTCCACCAACTAAAATAGAGCCTGCTAGGCTTAATTTTCTGATACATCTGCCACTTTGGCACTTGGCTGCCATCTTGTCGGTAAACGGATATCAATGTGCTAGTTGATATTGACATTTTATACATATATCCAAACAATTTAATTTGTTTTCTTTAATTAGATCAAGGCAAGCAGCTAGAAAAAGATTTTTACTGTGGGGAAAATTATATGATTTAAGACCACAGCAAGCTCTTAAAACGACATTGGGTTCAATTTACCCAGACTTGGTTTGTATAGCAGGGTGATATGATGGGACTTTTCTTAATGAGTACTTTGAAACTGACTAATACTTGATGTTTTTGGTCTTTATGAGGTGCATAGCTTGCATGGAACTGTGCAGTTAAAATAAAAAATCGTCAGGTTGCACAATGGTCTAAGAAGCTCACTGTCACCTGAATCTGCCACGGTCTTGAGAGGTTATATCAACTGAAATACAATTCTTGATTCTACTGCAAAGGCAACTGAGTGACTTTTCATCACCCCATCTCACACATTTATACGTGTAATTAACAGCAACAGGACCTGATATTTTTCTTTTCCCAACTTTTTTTTTGCACTGAATTGGAGCTGCAATATTCTTAAAAGCAAACCGGATTTCAAAAAAGTAGTTTCTACTGAATGATGGGTTTTTTTCTGCCTACAAAATATTTCCTTTTTGAATTTGCACAAAGCATATTGTAACATGAGGTGTCTGGCATTTGCTTTTTATCTACATCATGTATGCTTTCCAATATATACTGAGACTATATCCAGTAAAACCACAATTAAATGTTTGACATTTACCAGTTTTTGGTTCAGTCCTAATTTACTTTTTCTTTAGGTTGATGTAAAGTGAGCGTGGTCAATCCTGTCTACAAATTATCTGTGGTTTACGAGAAACAAGAATTGTGGACTTAAAGGGGTAACTTTTGCTATTGTTTTTAGCTGTGTTTTTAACTAATGTAAGGTGAAGCAGTGTGTTGGTTTAGTTAGTTTTTACTGACCCAAACATATTGTCCTATTTGAGTAGTGTTCAATTCTATCACAAACATCTCTATATATTCTAGAATATAGATTAAAGTGGACTGTGCCAACGTCTTAAGATTTCTGACCATTCAAGAACATTTTAAAAGTGAATTTTCCAACACTTTCAAGTGACCAGGCGATCCATATGTTTTATAGTTTCTTTTATAGTTTCTACTTGTAATACCGACTTAAAGCCTCACTGTAAGGGGCTTGCATTTTCTAAGTGACTTGCTTTCTGTAAGTGACCAGTTTGTGCACCACAGCAGCGGCAGAGAAGTGGTATTATAAGTATACCAACAGTGGGTTTGTATCTCAACCAGCAACAAGAGGGTTGAAGGGTTTGTGGTAAAAAAACAAAAAACAAAAAAAACAAAAAAAAAAACTGTGTGTTTTGCATTAACTGTTTGGTTTTTTTCTCTCCCATTTTCTAGAGTGTAATTAGTTAAGGGTGGGGTTTATAATCAATTAACTGTGTTGCTCTGTATATAAGGAAGTGGTTAAACTCACAGAGCTTGCTCACTGTAAGGGGCTTGCATTTTCTAAGTGACTTGCTTTCTGTAAGTGACCAGTTTGTGCACCACAGCAGTTAGTGCAACACAAGAGTGCAAGAGCAAGGAGGGTAAGTGACATAAAGCAATTGTTTAAATTCTGTACTCGCGTCCCTTTATAAAGTATGAGCAAGCTTGGAGATTTCACTCAGTGCACATCATGCCATATGTATGCATGCTTGGAACAGCAGTTCCTGGGTCCATATCGCTGTGGTAAGTGTGATCAATTGGTCTCTCTGGAAGCTGAGGTTGGTGCTCTGAAGAGGCACATTGAAACACTGAGAGAGATTGACAACCTTGAGAGGAGTCTGTTGCTCACTGAGCAAAGTTTAGATGGGGCCCCTAGCAATGAGGGAGGAGATCAGTCAGAAGGGAGTCAGGCACATAGCTGGGTGACAGTAAGACGTGGTTGCAGTGGGGAAGGGAAGAGGAAGAGGCAAGCCAGCCCAGAGTCTCTCCCTCCCAACAAATTTGCCCTTTTAAGTGAGCATGTTGGGGAGGCAGACTCAGAGGTAGGCTTTGCGGAAAAAGCTGTTCTCCCTAACAGCCGGGAGAGCAGCTCATCCAATGTGCAGGGGATCCGAAAGGAAGGAAAGCCCAGGCAGGTTGTGGTGGTAGGGGATTCAATAATCAGGAAAACAGACAGGGTAATCTGTAGCTCTGATCGCAGCAACCGAATGGTTTGCTGTCTCCCGGGTGCCCGGGTTCGGCATGTTGCGGACAGAGTGGATAGATTATTGGGAGGGGCTGGTGAGGATCCAGCTGTCTTGGTGCACATTGGCACCAATGACATAGTAAGAGGAAGATGGAGTGTCCTAAAAGATAATTTTAGGGACTTGGGTAGTAAGATTAAGAAAAGGACCTCCAAGGTAGTATTCTCAGAGATACTACCTGTGCCATGCGCTACACCAGAAAGGCAGCGGGAGATTAGGCAGCTAAATGCATGGCTGAAGTCTTGGTGTAAGAAGGAGGGCTTTGGGTTCTTAGAGCACTGGGCTGATTTTGCTTTGGGGTACAATCTCTATAGTCGTGATGGATTGCACCTAAATGCAAGAGGGTCCAATGTGCTTGGGGAGAGAATGGTTAGACGGTTGGAGGAGATTTTAAACTAGGAATGGGGGGGGAGGGAATAAATACCGGGTTAGACAGTATAGAAAGGGAAGGCGATTTACTTAGTAACCAGGTGGGTGGATCTGGGGGCTTGGTCTATAAAGATAATAGGGAGAAGCATATATTTTGCCCCCCAAAGCAAGGACAGAAAGTGATTGCAGCATCGGTGTTAAATGACAAGCTAAAGGTCATGTCTACAAATGCTCGCAGTTTAGGGAATAAGATCCATGAACTTGTAACAGTTGTGGCAACTGAGAATGTTGATATAGTGGCTGTTACTGAGACATGGTATAATGAGAAAAATGACTGGGACATATCAATACCGGGGTACTCTTTATATAGAAAAGATAGAAAGGGCAGGAAAGGGGGAGGGGTGGCCCTATATGTGAAAAATAACATAAAATCTAACTTAATACAAGTTGGTGAGGAGAACTTAGAGTCGGTTTGGGTTACAGTACAATTTGGCAAAAGTAAAGTAACTCGCATAGGTGTGATTTATAGACCCCCAGGACAAGTAGAAGAACTCGATAATCTACTAGTGGAGGAAATAGCTAAAATGACAGTGAAGGGGGATGTTATAATCATGGGTGACTTTAATCTCCCTGATGTGAACTGGAAAACGAAAGTAGCTGGTTGTACCAGGAGTGCGGATATTCTAAACTCCTTATTGGGATTATCTTTAAAACAGGTGGTTGAGGAACCAACTCGTAAGGAGGCCATATTGGATTTAGTGTTCACAAATGGAGATTTGTTAACAGATATTTCTGTAGGTGAAAGTTTGGGATCTAGTGATCATCAGTCTGTGTGGTTTAATATACGAACAGTGACTGAGTCACACCACACAAAAACAAAAGTTTTAGATTTTAGAAAAGCTGACTTTTCTAAAATGAGAAAATGTATAGAGGAGTCATTATCAGACTGGCACAATTTAAATGGCGTTCAGGAGAAATGGGATTTTGTAAAAGCTGTTTTATCGAAGATAACAGAAAATTGTATTAGGTTGGTCAGTAAGAGTAAAAAATTAAGGAAACCGCTGTGGTACTCTGCAGAAGTGGCCAAAATCGTGAAAGACAAGAAGTTAGCCTTTAGTAGATACAAAAATACCCAAAGTGAGGAAGATAGACAGATCTATAAAATTAGGCAGAAAGAGGCAAAGAAAGTTATAAAAACTGCCAAATCACAGGCAGAAGAGCGAATTGCCCTATCAGTAAAAAATGGAGATAAAACATTTTTTAGATATATAAATGAGAAAAGGAAAGTTAAACAAGGATTAGTTAGACTAAAAACAAAAGGCATATATGTAGAAGAGGATAAAGGTTTAGCTGACTGCCTCAATGAATATTTCTGTTCAGTTTTTACAGATGAGAATGATGGAATGGGACCTCAGTTGGGAAAAAAGACTGAATCATTTGAAATATGTGAGTTTATCGAGGCGGAGGTTCTACTTCAGTTGTCTAAGGTAAAGACAAATAAGTCGATGGGGCCTGATGGGATACACCCCAAGTTATTAAAAGAGCTTGGGGGTGTACTAGCAAAACCGTTAACTGATATATTTAACGAATCATTGGTAACGGGAGTTGTCCCTGGGGATTGGAAAGTAGCGAATGTTGTGCCTATACACAAAAAAGGCAGTAGGGAGGAGTCGGGCAACTACAGGCCAGTTAGTCTTACATCTGTAGTGGGAAAATTAATGGAAACAATGTTAAAGGAAAGGATTGTTGAACATCTGAAGTCACATGGCTTTCAAGATCAAAAACAACATGGGTTTTCCTCAGGAAGATCTTGCCAAACAAATCTTATTGATTTTTTTGATTGGGTGACTAAAGTAATTGATCAAGGTGGTGCAGTAGACATTGCGTATCTGGATTTCAGTAAGGCCTTTGACACTGTCCCACATAGAAGACTTTTAAATAAACTGCAATCTCTGGGTTTAGATCCCAATGTTGTTGAATGGATTAAGGAGTGGCTGAGTGACAGAAAACAGAGGGTTGTAGTCAATGGCGTATATTCAGAACAAGGTCTTGTTACCAGTGGGATACCTCAGGGATCTGTACTTGGACCCATTCTCTTTAATATTTTCATTAGTGATATTGCAGATGGTGTTGATGGAAAGGTATGTTTATTTGCTGACGACACAAAAATTTGCAACAGGGTTGATGTTCCTGGAGGAAGAAGCCAAATGGCAAACGATCTAGGTAAGCTGGAAAAATGGTCAGAGCTGTGGCAATTGGCATTTAACGTGGATAAATGCAAAGTAATGCACCTGGGGCATAAAAACCCAAGGGCAGAGTATAGACTATTTGGTACTGTCCTAACCTCAACGTGTGAGGAAAGGGATTTAGGGGTAATTATTTCTGAGGATTTAAAGGTAGGCAGACAATGCAGTAGAGCAGCAGGTAATGCTAGCAGAATGCTTGGTTGTATAGGGAGAGGTATTAGCAGTAGGAAGAGGGAAGTGCTCATGCCGCTGTACAGATCACTGGTGAGACCTCACTTGGAGTATTGTGTACAGTACTGGAGACCGTATCTCCAGAAGGATATAGATATGTTGGAGAAAGTTCAGAGAAGGGCTACTAAAATGGTTTATGGATTACAAAATAAACCTTACCAGGACAGGTTAAAGGATCTTAACCTATATAGCCTGGAAAAAAGACGGGACAGGGGGGATATGATAGAAACATTTAAATACTTAAAGGGAATCAACAAAGTAAAGGAAGAAAGTTTATTTAAAAGGAGAAATAAAACCGCAACAAGAGGACACAAGCAGAAACTAGAGGGGCAAAGGTTTAATGGTAACATCAGAAAATATTACTTTACGAAAGGGTAGTGGACGCATGGAATAGCCTCCCAGTGGAAGTGGTAGATGTTAATACAGTAAAGTCATTTAAGCAAGCATGGGATAGGCATAATGCCAAGCTAGATATAGGATAAGGGCAAGTACTAAAGGAGAGTACTCAGAGGTTGGGCAGACTGGATGGGCCTTCTGGCTCTTATCTGCCGTCACTTTCTATGTTTCTAATATAACCGTAAGCTTACTTGCTGTCCGCACCTATCGTTTATTTGGCTGAATCATTATCAAGTTCACTGAAATGGAGAAGTAGATTCTTTTTTCGACGTGTGAGTCATTTCCAAAGTACACTGTTCACATCTCAACTTATTCACCTTTCCTGCCTGATTCAGTATAACTGGCTTGAGCTATTTGTTCCAGAGATACTTTTACATTTCAGTCACCTTGTCTATTGTACAAGGACATTAAAAGCAAGACCTGGGTGGCCAAATTTAAAGGTGAAAAACTGGTCTTGACATGGAATGTTGTACGCATCGATCACTTTGGCACATAATCTGCATATTGCCATCATGCACCTAAAAGGTGGTTGTTTTTGCATGTTAATTTATTTTGAATTATTAGCAGATGATTTTACTTGTAGCTTTACCCCAATTAATCTGGATTTAATAATTATTACAGCTTTTAGTTACCTGATCTTATTTGCACTGAAATGCAAAAACGTGTTGGCCCAGAATGAGAATAGAAAGGCATAAAAAAAAAGTCAAGTTTGGGTGCAAAAGAAAAAAAAACAAGTTTTTCTGATATTAAATAACTGGGAGTGCAAACAAAGTTTGACCAAAAATTGAATACCATTGAAAACTAGTAAAACGAAACATTTCCTCTATCCATCTTCAGGAACTGGGAAACGCACCTAGTTTAATTCACAGATCAAGTTGACAACAGCATTAGCACACAGGTGCCCCATTAATGATCACTTTTATTCTTTTTATGGTGCACTCCCCTTTCTGTATATATGTTGCAGGTTCTTCTTTAATGGTGTCCAGAGAGGGCTTTAAATTGCATGAGAGTCTCAGTGGATTAAAAGGTAGTGCAGTCCCACTGATTCTGCTGGGATGCTTGGATGTAGTGGCCGGCTAAGTAATACACGGCCATATAGTGTGACAGAATCCCCAATATTTATTTCTCAGATGGAAGCTTTTAAATAATAATTGCTGGGTGTGCTCTGATCTCTTGCTTTGTTGTATGTACATGTTGGTAATTTCAGCAAGACCCCAGAACCCAAATGTGTAGGCTTTTTATTAGCTCTCTAAAATCTGCTGGCGCTCTATAATTAAAATGTAATGACAATAACACATAATAATTTTAATCTAAACACTTTGGAAACACAGGGGAGTTCAATGCAATGAAAGTGTATCATTTAGCAATAGGATTCACAAGCACATTATTCATAGCTGCCTATAGTCCTCAATTTGCAGCTCTTGTCCAGATTATTGGGACACTCAGCAGTTATGCACATCTCCAAAAAATGAAGTGGTGGTGTTGTTTTTTTTTTTTTTCTTAATGCTTTAATGCATAGGAAAAAAACACAACTGTTACCCTAAACTGACTTCTTCTTTCCAAAACACACTATACCCATACAGAGCCGGTACTACCTATAGCCAAGGTAGTCTTCTCTGCGGCGGACTGGACTGGACTGGAATAAGGGCATTGAGATCATGCTGGGCAGCTGCTATGTTTCCGTGTGTTTATTTATGCTAAAGCTGCAAATACAGAGTTTGTCTTATTCAGTTGATATATTTCTGTAATGCTATGTTTCCATGTGTTGTTCATTCGAACCAGCTGGGAACGGCACAAATGGGGATACAAGGGCAGCAAAAATTAGGTTTTGCCTAAGGTGGCAAAAATCTGTGCACCAGCCCTGTAGCCATATTCTTAGTCATTAAGAGTAATTCTAATACCAGGGAACTCTGCTTATCCAGGTCTCCATATCAGTTTCTTTTTTCTTCAAGCAGAGAAATGAAATTTAGCTGTACCAACGTTCTGCCTTCTTTTAACGCTCCCCACTGAGATCACTAATGGCTCAGTCAAGAGGGAGAGTTCCTGGTAGTTTACTATGGAAACTTATTTACACATAAAATCAATATCTGCTGCTATCTACAAACTTCTGTTTTCTATGGAATGTTTCGTGAAAGTACACATTTGCATAAGTTTACCAACCAGATAGTTTCAGCCATTTGCTGTTTTAAGGGTTTGCATCTCTCCTATGCCGCTTATACTGTGTATTAAAACTGTTAGGTGTGTCTTCTGTTTAATGCCGATCCACACCTTTGTTAAATTATTTATACACACGGAACTGATGATCATATCTGTATTTTCACTGTTAATTTTTAACTGTTCTTTTTCAATTGCAAGCAATGTTGTGGGAATATCTCTTAGTGAAATAAAAGGTTTAAGCTATGTGGAGGACTGGCCACATTTAGCTTGAGGGGCATGTCCAGCCAAGCAACAATGTGGTCCAAAACTTCTGGCTCCATGTACATTAGTCATGTCTAAAACATTTTCAAAAAAATGCCTATAATGATGCAGAAAAAAGATCTAGTCACCACATAAATGCTATCTAAAGTAATTCTTGCTTTATATATCGTGGTGGCCATATGTACAATAGCTATGAAGCGCAAAACAAACCTTCAAGTATTGACCGAAAATCTTTAAATTGGACCAGCTGCCCTTTTGGCAGCCCTCCCCTGTTTAGGCTGCTGGTAATGAGCCTCACTTAAGATACTTTTATGGTTGAGTTAAAATTTAAATTATTTAATAATGTCAACACTGATGCCCCTGCCCAGAATCTGATGGCTTTTACTTATATGAAAAAAGGAACATTGAAGCTGCTCTTGAAGTGTTTGGGATGTGGGGAATGAATGAGAGAAGAGAGTTGTGTAACACAATGGCAGTAAACTCGGGCTGTTAGGTAGATTGTGGTATTCTCACTAGTGATGGAGATATTAGGAATTATGGATTAAGGAGACCTGAGACGAACCAAAAACCAAAATTTGGAAATATTAAGTTTCAAAAACCCTGTTAGGAGTGACAGGACTAGAGCAGGACTAAAACTGTTGAGGATGGCTGCTTGCAAGGAGAGGGTTTGAGATACCCTATGAATATACCTTGGAGCTCACAGGTTTTGCCTGGAGACTCTTCTCTGGGTCACCACAGAGAAGCTCCAGTTCAGAAGAGTTGCAGCATGTTCAATTCCCCAATAACCCTGACCAGTTCTCCGTGGGGACTACCCCAAACACACACACAACGTCAGCGGGACCACCTGCTGACTTTAACAGACGTGGTTGGATGGGTTTGTTGTGGAAGAACTTGACAGGCTTGCACAGAGCCCTAGCCTCAACTCCATGAAACGCCTGTGGGATGAACTGGAACAGAGACTCCGAGCCAGGTCTTCTCATACAACATCATTATTATCATTAAAAAGGTTTGACACTTAACCTCCCTAAATTTCTGTTCCAAAATTAAGGTTATGTGCTGTATATCTTGTGCCACTTAGTTACAAGAATTGACTCTGAAGAAAATAATCTTATAGGTAGTTTTTTAGGTAGAATTGTCAGGTCCACACATTCACTACTAATCCTATATTAAAATGAGGGGTTCACAGGGTTCGCAAGTACTACTACTATTAATGACCTAATGTGTTAACTGGTGTGAATAACTTGGAGTTAAAAGATAATTTTTCTTTTTTGGCATTCAAACGCAAGACTTAATAATGCTGGTCTCTGCTGCCATACCAGATTTTACCAGTAGATGTGGCTGCTGAATAGCACTAGAGCCTTTCCAAACTCCATCAATCTCCTCACCATCTAAATGGGGCCTTTTGGTAATAAAGTGTAAAATAATTTGTGTAATTGGAATTGATGTGTTCTTTCAACATTAACAACGCTGACATATGGCCAAGTTTCTAAGATTTCTGCAACAGAGCAGGATTAGGTAGCTTTTACCCAGAGTCTAGCTGATTATTTAGTGGATTTTTTTTTTTTACCACTTTAGGAATATTTTGCACCTGTAATTACACAAGGTGGACAGATATTTTTATTCCTCTCTTCAATGCTACTGTTACGAAATTCATTCTTAGCACCTGCACAATACTAATGTGATCGTACTAAGAAATCTGCCGGTACTCTATAAATGTGATGTAATATGAAGGATACAATTAACCCCTTCAGGGCCAACTGTTTTTCCTAGTCTGAAGACTTTAGGTTTTTTTCCCGGCGTATAGTGGCAGTACCGTTGGGCTTGCTCTCTTCCCCGGGACAAACACTAAAAAAGATAGAAGGGGTTAAGCTCCACCCCCCCCTTACCCTATAACTGCACGAACCAGCGATCAGCATTCAGTTCTTTTTTGTCCCGCAGGGACGAGCACTGGGGATTCTGCTCCATTCTTCGGCTTCGGCAGCTGGGATCCGGATCGGCCGGCACACGGGTTGTGTCCGGCGAAAGGGGGTTCCTGCAAGTCCGTTCGCTCCCCGGGTGGGAGCTCGGCTGATCTTTGCAGCACCGCGTTACAGAGTGAATCTGTAGCGGTGATTTGTTTCAAGCAGGGGAGGAGCATGCGCAGTACAGTGGAACGCACGCCCGGGTGGCTATGCGTTCCACTGATGATCCGGCTATGCTACAGAGTATGCGCGGCTCGGATCATCCGATTTTGGCGCCAAATTCAAAAGTTGGCTGCCTATTTATGCTGTGCAAACCTGTCTGACCACAAGAGTGTGTGTCAGGACAGGTTTCCGTGTTGTTTGAACCCCCACACGGTTTTTGGTGATCTTTTTATTGATACACCAAAAAATATGTTAACTTCATCTCCAGAGAAGGATAAAATGCCTTCGGCTCCTCCCTAAAAGGCTTCATGTCTAAACAGTTGGCTTGCCTTGAATGTAACTCCTCTCCCAGACGGCTACAGGAGGAAGAGAAACAGAAGGATATGCTGTCCTTTCTATCCTGGTTCCAGGATACTTTGTCTCAAACATTTCAAGTAAGAAACGCAGGAGAGAGCGAAGTTCATCCACATCAGAGTTGTCATCTGGGGAATGTTCGCGTTCATCTACGGATGTGTCCAGTTCTGAAGGTTCAGAGTCTGAATCCGGTTTTCCTTCGCAAGATCTGGGTAAATTTGTTAAAGGGTTTTCAAATTTTGCCTCACCTAATGGAATTTGCACAGCGTTAGTGGAAACATCCAAGTAATGTGCGTTTGTTTCTAGACACTTTTAAACATATTTTCAAGCTTTTAGATTACATCATGTGGGAAGAGCTTCCTAAGGTTGATGTCCAGATTGCTCATTTGTCTAAGAAAACTATGTTGCCGATCGGAGAGGTTTCCGGCCTAAAAGATACTATGGACATAGGAGCAGAGACCACTTATAGAAGAATCTTCCAAGGTCATCAGGATGCAGATAAGGATCTTTTCGCAACTTTTGGAAAATTTGAAGCCTTTTAATGAATTCTTGATGTCAAGCCTACATGGAACCGCAGGTATCCCTATAATAGGCAGAGATATTCCACGCCATAGGATAGATCTTCCTTTCAGAAAAATAAAGATTCCAGATTTCATCCTTAACAGCTAGAGACATCCTAGTATCCTCTTACCCAGCATTGATCAAGTATGCAGCGTTTATTATGGCAGCATCTAAACTCCTCAAGCAGGGAGTTATAGAAAACGTTCCAAAGATACAGCTATTTCAGGGAGTTTACTCTCACTTGTTCTTGGTCCCATAGCCGGGGCACTCTTCATCCTGTACTGGATCAGAAGTCCGTCTACCAATATATTCCATATCAACACTTCCGTGTGGAAACCATCTCTTCGGTTACTCTAATGATTCAGAGAGGAGATTATGTGGCTTCCCTAGACCTACAGGACACTTACCTGCAGGTGTCAATAGCAGTAGAGTCAAGGAGATTTCTGAGATTTGCAGTGAAGACAAGCACAGGTTTCCATCATTTTTACTTCGGCCTATCAATTGCTCCAAGAGTCTTCACCAAGATTCTCACTCCGTTGACTGCAAAACTGAGATTGAGAGGAATAGCTGTGGTTCCATATCTGGACGATTGGCTGATAAAAGCTTCATCCGCTGCACAACTTTTACAGAACTTCAAGTGATGATCACTCTTCTCAAAGAACACGGCTGGCTTCTGAATGTAGCCAATTCACACTTAAACCCGACCACAGAGATCAAGTTTCTGGGGTTTCAGGTAAACTCAAGATCTCTACGCCTCTATCTTCCAATAGTCGAGGCCATACGCATTCGGCTAAGAGTCACCGAGCTACAAGCATATCCTCTCTGCTCTGTCAAAAGGGTAATGAGCATTTTGGGATTTATGACTCCCTCCATGCCGGCGATAGCCTGGGCACAGGCAAGTATTACGCCTCTGCTATGGCATGTTCTGTCACACGGGTCCAGGACCGACGAGGACCTAGACAAGAACATTCTGATATCTCAGGACATACTTCGATTAGAGTGGTGGAAGGTCAAAAGAAATTTGACTAGTGGGCTGTCCTTCCAGCCCACGCAGTGGCTGATAGTTACCATGGACGCATCCCAGACTGGTTGGGAAGCTAATTTCCAATTTCCACACAGCACAAGGGAAATGGTCGGTGCAGGAAGCGCGTCAATCGACAAACTTCAGGGAACTAAATACCATCTTCAAGGTTCGAGTATTCTTCAAACCATGGATATTGAGCAACCCAGTGAAGATTCAATCCGAAAAAACAACGCCACAACACTAGCCTATATTAACAGACAAGGAAGTATGAGAGTAACCAGTCTCCAAAGTTTAGGCACCGAAATCATGCTATGGGCACATGAAAATCTAGAAGCTATCTCGGCGGTCCACATCAGAAGTCAGAACAAGGTACTGGCAGAAACGGATGTTCTCAAGCAGAAGGGTCCCTTCATCCGACTATTTTTCAAGGGTTGGTGGCTATAGTAGACCTGCCGGAAGTGGGTCTCATGGCGACAAGACTGAATCGGAAAGTCCCTCTTTTTGTCTCTCTATACAGAATGGTTTTCCCTCCTTTTTTTGATGGTCTGGAGATCAAGTGGCAATCCAACCTGGCATACATCTTTCCTCCGGTGTCTATTATTCCTCGAGTCTTGCTCAAAGTCAAGATGTACAAGGCAAGAGTACTGGCACTTATCCCGTTCGGGCCAAACATGAGCTGGTTTTCCCACCTTCGCTAGCTTTCGGTAACATATGGGGAACTTCCGTTGTCTACAGATGTTTTGAAGACGAGGGAATTCCACTCCACATCCTTCAAATGTTCAGATTGACGGCTTGGTTGCTGCCAAGGCTGATCATGAAATATCAAGGTATAGACCCGGTTATGACTACTCTCCTCTTGGGGTCAGTAAGTCTATCTACATCAAGTTTTTCTCTAAGAACCTGGAGGAAATTTCTTGAATTATGTCAGTCTCAAGGCCTGCAGTCTTCTCCTCCTCCCATTCCGGTCATTCTGCGTGTTTTACACGTGGGATTTAAAGCGGGCCTCAAGGTTGCAACATTTGAAAGGGCGGATATCTGCTCTTAGTCAATTTCTGCTACTCAATCTGGCGTCGGATTGTTTCATTCGGAGGTTTTTAAGGCCATCACGATTGAGACCTCCTGTTACATCGTTTTTTCCACCGTGAAATTTTACCGTTCTGCTCAAGGCTCTGTGCTCGACTCCGTTTGAGCCTCTCCAAGAGGTTTCACTTAAATTCCTCTCCCTGAAGACAGCTTTTTTAGTAGCTATCACA
This sequence comes from Spea multiplicata, assembly GCA_009364415.1. NCBI lineage: Eukaryota > Metazoa > Chordata > Amphibia > Anura > Pelobatidae > Spea > Spea multiplicata. The sequence continues at coordinate 45,116 of VKOC01018715.1, read as the reverse complement.
TCGGCACAACGGATTGAGGAACTCCAGGCTCTCATCAAGACAAAGTAGTTATGTATCCTAGGCCGTCATTCCTGCCTAAAGTCTTATCTCAAGCTTATATTAGCCAACCTGTAGTCCTGCCAACATTTTCTCCAAACCCTATGACACCAGAAGAAAGTGACTGGCACTGTCTAGATTTTAAGAGAGCTCTTACCATATATTTGGGGCATACTGCTTCCTTTTGTTCAGCTGACCATCTGTTCCTTTAGTTCCATGACAGATCTTCAGGTCAAGCTGTATCTAAATCTACCCTGGCCAGATGGCTCCCATGCCATTCCGCTGGCATATGACTCCGGTGGTGCGACTATTCCTCCTCCGATTAAGGCTCACTCCACATGATCCTTCTCTGTCTCTTGGGCCTCCAGGTCTTCAGTCTCTCCGGAGGAGATTTGTAAAGCAGCAGCGTGATCCTCATAGAACACTTTCATTAAACATTACAGACTGGACATTTCCTCTGCTTAGGCAGCTGAGTTTGGACGTCAAGTCCTGCATGCTGTTAAGATCTAACTCCCTCCCTCTTTGGGGGGATCTTGCTATATCCCAACGGTACTGCCACTATACGCCGGGAAAAACAGTAATTTTACTCACCGTAAATTCTCTTTTCCCAAGTATAGTGGCAGTACAGGTTTCCCTCCCTAATTTCGTTATAAGATAATGTTTTCCATCCTTTGGTCCTCTTGTTATTAACTGAATGCTGATCGCTGGTTCGTGCAGTTATAGGGTAAGGGGGGGGTGGAGCTTAACCCCTTCTATCTTTTTTAGTGTTTGTCCCGGGGAAGAGAGCAAGCCCAACGGTACTGCCACTATACTTGGGAAAAGAGAATTTACGGTGAGTAAAATTACTGTTTTTTTTCATTTTACCAGATGTTTGTTAAACCATATGTCTCAGTTTCCATATTAGATGTTCCCACTCAAATTAGTTTGTAATAACTATTAGTTCTAATCCTGCAAACAAGAACAAGAGAGCGATTGCGTGCGAACAATGCGAAGGCAGCCTTGCGGGATTACCGGGCCCCGCGGGTATATTGTGTGACCGCCTGCTCCCGACCACAACACACGCATCCCGATGCAGTTTTCATATTCATTGAAAGACTGGTATGACTATAAGTTTGTGTAAATATGACTAACATTTCAGTTTGTATAACCAAGATTTTTGTTTATATATTGGTCCTTTTTTTGTGGAACATTTAATCAGATTTGTTACATACAGAACTGTATGTGTTGATGGTATTGTAGGTGTCAAATCTATGCAGCAGATAAAGGTAATAGCTGTGTGTCACTATCCTAACCAAAATACTGTAATTAGGTGAGGATCCTGAGCGAGGTGGATTTTTTTTCCCATGTAATTATCCTACTGGTTTAGCAGATCACTGGTTCATGGGTATTGCTTCCCACTAAATCCGGTATGTCCCCAATTACCACTGATGAGCTGGAGAAACAGTTCAAGGCCAAAAAGTGCCCTCTTCAATGCTTCAAGATATACACAAAAAATATATAAAGAGAAGCACACCCTAACAAGCTCATTGGGTCATCTTCCAGGAGTTATACTCAGAAGGTACACCATTTCAGGCCACTATATGATATTTTTACAGAGGTTGGTAAATATTGTAAGCTTTGAAGCTCCATCATGAGCTAACAATATGACTTATATTCGCCTTTGATTATGAAAATCAAACTGAGAATTATGGTTGCAACCTTAAAAAAAAAAAACACCATCATGATATTGCATCAACAGGGCTATTATCAACAACCTGCTGGTAAACTACCAAAGAGATGGCAGCCATATTGAAATGGCGTGTGATTGTGGACATGTGTTTCTGAAACTGAAACAACTTGTTCAAACCACATTTATTTGTGTACTTTACAAAAATTACTTTGGTTGCTGGAGAGGGAGAGTCATAGCTTAGGTTGGATTTTCTTCTTTATGTCGGCTAACTTGTAACTCATGTAATGTGAGCCTTCCATTTATGAAAACGTTACCACACATCCTTCTGTTTACCCTTCTAGATACAGAGAAGCCGCTGAGTCCAAATGGCATCTTTTTGTACTTAATATGTATAAAAAAATAGATACATTTTTCACCCTCGCAGAATGTTTATCATACAACGACCCATCTGCTCTACGACATTGCTAGAGTTACTGTTTCCACAAGAAAGATGTCCGCGGAAACACAAGTAGCAATTGATATTGCAAAGTTTCACATTTTTGGCACCTTTAGAACGTCTGCTCTCAGCTTCTAGAGTAAGTTTGGGGGATTATCCAAAAATTTTGATATATTGCTTATATTAAAAAAGAGCAACACACAATCTAGTAGTCGGTACAATTAATCCCGGTTCGCCAAAATTTATAGCATCATTTGGCAACTGAGTAACACACAGCAATGTAGGGTCTGAGCTGCATATGTTTGTAAATCAAATAAATCGAGTCAATAACTAAACTTTAACTGAGGTATAGTATTTGTTAAAGCATTGCACTATTCCCTCCTCATTTGTGTATATATATATATATATAATTATAATAATTATAAGATTTTCATATTTTACAATTAGAATGTTTTGGAAGCAATATTTATGTTCTAGTCTTTCCTTAAAGTAGAGGGAGATCTTTGACTTTTCTATATTATAGATGACCTGAAAATATATCATTTGTGTTAATTTGTTGAATTAAACGTTATTTATTTTTTTACATGGCAGCACAAGAAATCCTGTCTCAAACTGTACTATGACCACATATTTTTATACCTTCACTGATTAGTAATTCCATCCCTTTCTTCAATTTCTTATACCTTGTCTGTGTGACTCTCTCTTTTCTCTTGATGAAGACTTTCTTATTTTCATAACTGGGTTTCATCTATAGTCTTCACGCGGTCAGTTGCTTCCCTGAGCATCTGGTTTAGTATCTTCAATCTCCAGGCAGGGGAGTGTTTTTTTGTCCATGCAGACTTCCCCACCCAGGTTTCAGCTACTGACACCTACTCCTTAATCCTAAACTAATTATATGAATGTGCGATTTCCACACATAAATTATACAGAGCTAAATATTCAGTTTTCGGGGTGCTGCTGAAATATAGTGTGATGGATGGAAACCCTAAAATTAAAGCCTTAGGTGTTTTTAAATAGTATTTGTTGGGTGTTTGTTGGTGTCTTGTTGGTCATTTAAGCACCATCTTGGAATCTGAAATTTGTATGGTTTTTAGGGTGTGCTCCCCTTTCCATATATGTGTTTGGTTATGTGTTTCCACATTTAGGTTAGTGTTTAATTTCACTTGATTCCGATTACATAGTGGTCCATATTGTTTCTTTAAGTGCCATATTTCTTAAACCTAATTTACAATAAGGTGATAATATCAATAAGGTTTACAATAAGGTGATTTAATGATTACTATGTAACATTTAAACAACTTTGTCTATAATTCTGCTAATTTATACACGTAAAATGCTGCCACATAAAATAGCAAAATTCCTCAACATATTTTCTTTATTTTCCCATTGAGTATAAAAAGCAATTATGTGTTTAGCGCTTATAGGAGTTAGTATCACACTTAGTCTGTTTCTGTTGTGTCTGTGGACAGCTGAAATGAGAATGGATATAGTATATTGACAGCCCAAGGATGATGCTACTTTACTGTAGATCTTAACAAACAAGCCTAAAAATCATTTTACAACACAGATAAGAAGCATAGTCACAGCCAACCTTCTGTAACTAATGCGAATGTGCATATTGGGATCTTTTTAGATATTATGTAGCAGGTTAAGCCGAAAAATTTACACCCAACAAGTTACGATTCAAGAGGTAACCTGTTTGGAGAGAGGAGAACATTCTCTTTTAGCAGAAGGAAGTTTGTTTATTAGACTTGTGCAGTCGTCTTCGGGCGAACATGAAAACGAACACGGAGAGTGTGTTTTCGTTCCAAAGACACGAAGAAGAGAAGACAGCGGCAGTAAAACATAGACGAAGACACACACCACGAAGATCTTCGTGATCGTCTTCGTCTACTAATCTCCCCGGTCCCTTCCCCATCTAGCCTACCTTATCTTCGAGTTGACGGAAGCGGAAATCCGTAGGTTCGCCGTCAGGAGTTACAGGACAGTGCGAGTGAGCCTATTGGTTGCCTACAGGGACCTCCTCTGGCATCAACCAATTGGCAGCGAACCTACAGATTTCCGTAGGTTAAAGGGCCGTGCAAGCGACCAATAGGCTCACTCGCATGCCCCCTTAACCCCTTAAGGTGCAACACGTAACGGGAACAGGATTTTAAAAGTCTGTACGAGCGACCAATAGAGTCGCTCGTACAAATTTTTTAAATCCTAATGCAGCAACTTTTCCGGCAGATAGAACAGGGAGACCAGTGGTATCAGTTAAATGTCCGTACAAGTGACTGTAATGGTCATTCGTACTGACATTTAACTGATAGAGCAGGGAGACCAGTGGTATCTGCAGGACAAGTTACGGCACCAGGAGTTTAAAAGTCTGTACGAGCGACTCTATTGGTCGCCAGCAGGGGGCTCGCTGGTTAATGGTAGACGAGCCCCCTGCTGAGTACCAATAGAGTTGCTCATATGGACATTTAAAATCCTGACGCCAGAGCTGCTGCGGTATGCGTTAACCCCGTATTAGCCCCTTATAAAAACAGGAAAAAACGAACACGAAGAATTTCCATGAATATTCGCCGAAGAGAAGACAGGAATGGGCAAATATTCGCGGAATACGAAGACTTGGTGCCCAAGTGTATTTATAATCATTTATAGTGATCCTTTTCACAGGAGTGGAGAATTTCAGAAGAAAAGTAATGATTTATTTGTATAGCACACAAAGCATTCTGCTCTATAGTTAAGAAATTGCTAATCTTCCAGGTTTGTCATCAGTGATCTATGAACATTTACATGAATATCTGTTATATCATTAAAAGTAAACAGGATTACAGAATCCAGTTTGTGTTACCAAAGACTGGCAATGAGGGTTTACAATAAAATAATGTGAAATGAATCAGTTCCCAAGAATTTTCATGAAGCACAATAGGAAAAAGAACCATTTTTTCTTTATCTGTACTCTGTATTTATTCTTTTTTATAAGCATTGTGAAAAGATTGACGTTACCATATAACAGGTCTGAACATTTCTGTCCTGGAAAAAAACACTTTTAAGGAATGAGTCAGAGATCTGGAAGTAATGATTTACTGTGGACAATACCTTGAATATAGTATCCGTTTTTGGAGAAAAAAGGACAGTTTCAAATTGGTTTGTGCTGATATACACGACAAATAGTTGAAAACATTGTGGCCTATAACAAGTGGCAAAATTAATTGCCACATTCAAATTAGCGGTATGGCATCAGCCACACATGGAGACTGTTAATTCTGTTTTCTATGTATCATTATGTTGCAAACTCAGTTTTAGATTTTGTCCTCGCCAACCACTTGAAGTACCACTCAAAGAGATGCAAAACTCACCAAGAACAGACAGCTTCTTCATAGCTTGATAAACAGATGGTTGGGGCGCAGGTACATATAAGGGAAGAAAACAAATATATATAGTGTAAAAAGTATAAATATAAAAATAATATGTGAAGATGTGAATGCACTCACAGACGAATAGAAGGACTACACGGAACCCCCACGGTGGACTTTACTACTATTTAGAAGAACTACACGGGATCCCTTTCCCCCTCCTCTCCCGGTGGATTTTTATTCGCTTCTATACATGGACAAATTGTGAGTGCAATTCTAACTACCCATAAGAATTTTATGAAGATACTGCACCATGTTCAGTTTTATTTTTTAGATCTTATTTGAAGATCCATTAAAGCATCTACTTTTTACACTACTTGAAAGGCCTGAAGCATTCTATTCGTCTGTGAGTGCATTCACATCTTCACATATTATTTTTATATTTATACTTTTTACACTATATATATTTGTTTTCTTCCCATATATATGTACCTGCGCCCCAACCATCTGTTTATCTGCATATTCGCACTTTGAGGAAGAGTGCCTTTTTTGGGCTGCTGCGGTCATCTGGGAAGTATATCACTTTTTATCTTTTATAATTTATATAATTACGTACACGTGATATAGCACTTATTTTTATTTCTTCATAGCTTGCCCTACAGTGCATTCCTGCTTAGAGGCATCACAAATGTTAGCCTTCATTGGCCCTGTCAGTGGGGTACGGTTGGTATCCCTCTAGGAACCTCTTTTTTTATGGTATTTAACCTTCAGGAAACTTTTAGGGTTCACCCCAAGTGTAAAGGCCAGACTTGGACCTCCTTGCATACCAGCGTTACCCTGCTTGTGACACCAGTTAGGACTGAAACATATGTCTGGGGTTGCTTCCTTGTGCAGAGAGAATTAGCCTCACAGGTTGCTTCCAGGCTGCCCTTTTGGGTGGGATCAGACTGATATGGAGATTTTTTCTTGAAGTCTTGAAGAACGGGAGAATGTAAAACTAGGCCTCAAAATAATTTAGATCAAATGTTTAAAAAAATCATATTTTGATAACCTTTATGTGATGAATTACATATTTAAGTCTACCTAATCAGCTGTAAGTATAAAATGATTACTGTTCTAATTAGAAATTAATTGCTACTTGGGAATTGTCTTCTGTGAAGCACATTATGTAAGACAGTATCTTACAGTTAAAGATTTTGATTTCAGGTTCTAACCATTATTGAAAGTCTTACCTGAACCCATCATCAAGGGCAAGGAGAATACTTCCAGAACACTTGGACACGATCAATCTGTTTAATTGTAATGTTGCCAGGACACTTGTCTTTACTTGAGACAACACTGTATTACGCTTCCTCCTAAATAATTGTAGATTGTTTTCTAATTCATTAAATAATCAAGACAGTATTGAGAATACACTGAACATGATTCTTTAGTCCACAAACCTTGAGCACGTGTGGCAGACACAAATCACAATGAATCTTGGAAAGAAACAATGGTAACTATGTAGTCTCTTCTTGCAGTTTCACTTAACATGAGCAGGCAACTAAAACAAAATAGTTCAAATCTATCATTAACAGCATGATAAAAAAGCAAAATCTATAGTGATTTCAGGATCGCTATAGATTAAACCCCCCACACTAAAAATATGCATACATATCATGCGTTAACTGAAAACATTCAATAATAAATCTAAAAAAATGCTTCTTCCTGGTAATCATAAAGGTTTTGGTGCCTTTTGTGATATATTTTAGCCATTTCTTTGAGAAAAATATGATTTCTTTTGATATGGATTCTCAATTTCCATTAACTAACTGCTTTGTTGACGCCAGAGCAGAAATGTATTATTGCATTTTGGACTATTGATGGTGACAGACAGCCAAGAACATTGATTTTGTGATCACTCAAATGCCTGCTTGTAGTTCAAGAGACACATTCCGAAAATCAACTTTAATGCGTATTACCTTCTTTTAAATAATTTAAAATACATGATGAGTCTGTCCCCACCCCACTTCCGTCTTTTGACAGATTTCCCTGTGTTTTACCACTAAATGTTTAAACCTATGCCAGAAAATATCTACAGTCTGTACAGGTATCTAAAATTTCAGCATCCATTTTCATTCTTGTGTATATTTAAAATTTTTCAAAGGTTGGTAACACCTTCCAACCCAGGAAATTTGCTTTTGGTGACTTCTGGGATGTGATGTCATGTACTAATGGCACCCGCAAATGACACGCGGTCCCCTCTCGGCAAGACATCTAAGTAAGGAGCAGTCTTTATATAATATAAAAATATATAAATACAAACAAAATTAGGGTTCATTTTTCAGTGTATTTTAAGACAAAGGCTACAAACCAACTATATACATTTCCTCTGCTTTAGCTGCAAAAAGTTGCCATATTGTGTATTAGTTGCATTTCACATATGGCTGAATCCACCACAAGCGTACCATTTGCCAAGAAAAGGGTAATGTGTTTTGTTTTTTAAAAAGTGACTTCATATCCTGGAATAAAAGCTCCAGCACTATTTATTCGTTCTACCATTTTATCATCACTTTAGTTAAAGAGCCCAAAAGCCTGGTATCTCAAATAAATGGTAAAAAAGATGAAAAGAATACATAAAATATATTTTCAAATATTCAACTGAGCTCATCTTAATATTATATGTTTGGCACAACTAACACATTTTTATCACTCCTATGGGCTAATGCTGGAAGATCACAGTGTAATAATATGTATTAGTGATGTTAGCAAAGGACTTTTCATATGCTGAATTTCAGAGATGAGTACACTGTACAATAAAAGCCAAATTTGTTTTGTTTCCCCAGTATTGAAATATGAATCTATATTCATATTTTCTCCATTTCCATTTTTCTTTCTTTGTAATGAGCTTATAAGTTTCTATCCGTCAGAAAATGTAATATATGGAGACATTTCATTTTCAGTGGAAGAGATAATAATACAAAAAAAGAAATTACCAATGGTTCTGAAAAAATGGAGCAATATGTACAAATGAGACAATTTTGCCCCAATAATTAGCGGCATTGAGAATCAAGCCCCATCACTGCTATCTAGACATCCAGACATCCAAAATTAAATACAGCTTAAAGATATAAATAAACTTCTCTGATATCAGAACTTGTGTTTCTTATAATCCAATTTAAAATAGTAGTTTATAAAATATAGTTTATATGATTCTTTTTTTTTTTTTCCGTTTTCTTATATTTTCTGGAGTTTTATGTAAATACATAAACACTGGAAGCCAATGACACACGTTTTAATGTTTATTTCTATTTTAACATAGATATGTTAAAATAATAAATGCATCAGGCCCAGCCTCATACTGGTTAATAACCATAAGTTATCATATAATGCCATTATAAATTAAAAAAAATTCTACATTAAACGAAAGAGTAAAATCACTTGTTGGAATATTTATAATATATGCAATCTTTTACCAGTCCACAAATAATAAGTTACATTAATTTTGGCAGATGCACAATGGAAAATATTGTAATTAATAAGCAATATATATATTATTTTTTTGTTGTTGATGCAAAAATAAGGAAATCGCATTTGGGCCTTTTTTTCAATGTTTACAAAAATACACATCACTCAATTGTAAGAAAATGTTATAACATATATGAACAAAGTGCACAGTGTTAAAGAAGCCAAAAGATATCCTTTTACACTAATACGGTACAGTATTACACATGAATATTAGTTTGTATACATTCCTAAGCTAAATTATGGACCTTGATCATAAACAACCTTAAAAATTCAAGACACTTGTTCAAAATAGATTCCTTTGTGTATAGTCTGTTATACAGAAACGAAATGTGGCAATACTCAATAACATAATAAAATAGCTTGTTCTTGAGTTTTGTTTGTGTGTCATTCAACAAGAAATAGAATTTAGTGCAATCATTACCAACAAACTGAAACTTTGACCCTCAAATTTACAATCAAGGAGAAAGGCACACATGGAATTTGGAAAACTGGGGATGGAAATTGTAACATACATTACATTACTCTCCTTTTCTAGATTTCTGGAAAGATTTTTGACGGTTGGCGAAATATTTGCATTAATCAGGTATATTTATTTTGTGATAGAAAATCACTAGTCCAAGAAACTTTTATTTGGGGGCTTCTTATTTGGGGACTTATTTGGGGACTTCTTAAAGACCTATCAGTGTGTACAAAAGTATCATTGGTCAGCCAAATGGTTTTATTCTGCTCTAATCCATTATTCTGGCAGTGCTCACCGGTATGATGTACTGGGTATGCCAATTTCCAGAAATGTAAAGGTCTCGCACACCTTTCTCATCACACAGAGGTTTATACTTCTTGACAATCACAAAAACATCGAACTTGACGGCAGATAAGAAGCCCATATGGTCTGCCTATTATTTCTGCTGTAAGGACTCAAACCATAACCAGTGCCAGGTTTTGTCACATGCACGTTTAACTTCTCTCATTCTGTTAGGATGCAGTTCCACTTATCTACCACCCTCTCAGGAAAGTAAAACACTATTACATCATATGTAAGGCTCTGACTTTCCAGCTGTAGGAATGTTAAGAACTGAAAAACAACTGTTACAGGCAACACAGTAACTACTAAACATTAACAGAGCAAGCTAAATGTACCGGTAATAGCGGGGCACATGTCTACTAAGTTGCTCTATTTTTAAGAATTTGGAATACTGTCATCTTTTGTTTAAGGCATTGAAGCTAACATGCAGCCAGATCATGGCAGAGAATGTCATCCACTGGTTTCTCCCTGCTTTTATGCGTTTTATTTCAGTGTAACTATGTTTCAGCATCAAGCACTTTAATAATTTAGTGCCAACTGGGCTGCTGTTAGTAAATAGATAGGGCACATCACACTGCCAAACCAGGGTCATCAAATTGCTGGTACATTATATATATATATATATATATATATATAATCCCATTCTCATTCTCATGCTATTACCCTTAAAAATAACCTGTATGATGTCTGCTTAGACACTTGGGCACTATACAAAAGTACCTGTCACAGTAGGATACATCTATATTTAACCTATAAACCCTATACGATAAATATCTATATGATAAATATCTAAACTTAACATGGAATACTAATGCCTTAACTTCCGTGTATACAAACAGCGGGTAAGAAACACTGTATATTACAATTCTTTGATAAAGCTGGTCTGTAACATGGATACCCTGTTTTGTTGTTTTTTGTGTATGTCTTTTTCGCAGGCGCAAAGTATCAAATACTATAGGCTTTAAGAGGAGAATACATAGTGAAGAACGTGAAATCCTAATTGATTTCACCGCAAACCTATCTGTAAGAAGGCCGAAAACGTTTTTTTCACCTTTGCCCCTATGGTCGACTCAACTGATTATAAGTGACAATGGCAAGTCAATAGAACATACAAACCCTATAATTCATCACTGATTGATCCAAAAGCCACAGAGATTACAGGATGTGTCAAACATAACTGATTTTTCAGCAGTTAAACACTTTACAGTGTGACAAAAGTGATAAAACTGGATTTGTTCATTTTATTTGCAAATAAAACCATGTTTATTCCTAGATGCCTTAACAGATCATGGTGCGGAAACCATGGAAACCAAGACACGGGGGTGATGTCATTCAACACACTCTTTAACCCTGTCAAATCATATGGTTTGTATAGATATGTCTCACTGTATTTTATACAACAAAACACAGCGCTTTTTTTGGCATCTTTTAATTTTCAGCAGAATTTTGCGTAAGGTACAAATAATACCATGGAGAAAATGGTACAATTTTAGTGAAATAAAGGGAGCTAAAATATGGCAAACTTTATTTGTATTTATCTCCCGCAACAAAATTCTTATATGAATATTGGGATATTTGGCAAACCTGTGATAAGTTTGTCACAATGCAACCTAAAAATCCAATTTGCATTATCTTTATTATTGTGAATGTTTAAAAGTAATAGAGAAAAGAAAAGGGCGTTTTTTTGGTGGACAAAAAAACCCAAAAACGTGATCTCTAGAAGATTCTAGAGAAAAACCAAGAAGGGAAATGCTTTTAGCTGGTGTAACAGGCGTCATGAGATATATCAGTCCAATAATACAAGTAAGATACGGAATAAATTACATGCAGATAATGTAATCTCAAAAAGGATATAATTGATGCTTATATGCACGACTGATAATTTAAATGGACGATCCATATCAAAGTCAGGCACTGTAAATGTGTGGGCATGTATATATGCATATATACATACACACGTACCACAGATTTACTTTACCCCTTAAGGACAAAGGGTGGTCCCTAAACCCATTGAAAACAATGCATTTTATGCCCGTACATGTACAGGCTTTGTCATTAAGGGGTTAACGTACATCAGTATGAGCTGTATACATACAGATGTACATCCAGTACGTTTGTGAAACATCAGAACGAAGCTGCCATACATATGTCCTTTCTTTGGTTGTTCTTCCTGCACCCGTTTGGACGCATACGTTTCCTAATGCCTTCTGGCTTTTGCGGCCTAAAGCTACAAATCGGTATGAGACAGCGCTTGACATTGCAAATCCATGATGGCAAATCGGGGCTCTGATCTGGCCAGAGCCAGAAATAATGTCTGAATCATTTTTACCAAAGACTCCAGCCAATGAGTAACTTCAACATGTGCAGCGTTTGACCAAGAGTCCCACTTTTAAGTAACATGATGTTTTTGTCTGATATAGTTGCGAGCTGCTATACATGGGCGTGTTGCTCTTGGTATATATATATATATATATATATATACGTTTGTCATAAATCTGGCCTCAGTGTTGATTTCCAGGAGACTGAGCTCTGATCTGTATTCCTGTAAAACTAAAAACACGATTCCTGTGACTCCGGATCATTGTGGATGGGGAGCCTGTCATGATCCTGATGATGGCCATTATACAGAACAGTGTACCTGGAGACCAAAGAAAACAAAATAGGAATTAGTATTGGGGGACAATATATATATATGTGTATATATATATATATATATATATATATAATTAAATGGACTCTTTGTATGAAATCACTACGTGTTCCCATACAGTCGAGTTAAAATGCATCCATTTCTCAAGTATATGTTTGTCTACAATTCTGCCGTATGCAAATACTGTTTTTGCAGACATATTCCACCCAGTGCAAATTAATATAAATCCATGTATTGCACAAACACATAAAAACCATCTACATTTTGTTTCTTTTTCAGACTAGTGGATTCCATTTGGGTCAAACAAATAATGCAAGGTATATGAAAAGTTATAGACAATTTTGCCGGCCATTACAATATTCATCCTGTGCGACACAATGGCAAAAAGCCTTTCTGGTGCTCACTTACTATACAGGATGTTCAGAAAATAATTTTTTGTTAATGTTGCCACATAAAAGCCTGTTATCTCACAGGCTTTTTTTAACCACTTTGTGTTCTAGAGTAGTTATCATCGAAAGGTTTGGGACCATGGACCACTGTGACATGATGACTGGAGGCATTAGTATACCCTGTGGTATTTGGTGTTTAAAATGCATAAATACATACACTGCGTATAAAATAATAGTTTGCAGTAAGACAAAGTAAAATAGGATCTGATTTATATACCACCTTGTAAAAAAAAGTATCTGTCCCATCTGATAACACCACTGATGTCAGTGGGAGTTCCCGCTGACGCTGGGGGCGTTCCCGCTGACATCAGTGGGAGTTCCTGCTGATGTCAGTGGGAGTTCCCGCTGACATTGGGGGCTGTTCCCGCTGACATTGGGGGTGTGCCCGCGTTGTAACATACGTTTTTGTTACACATTTTTAGGAGACGGCACATACTCCATTAGCAATAGAGGCTGCTTACATGTATCTGTAAAATAATCACGAATAACTGAGTGTGAGGAGCCTGAACCATGTTAAGCAGAAGCAAGATGGCAGCGCTCAAAACAAAGGTATTTTTTATCAATCAATCTGCAATGTGACAGTTCACCTTTAACATTACTGGATTTTTGACATTCAGTTTTCAATGTGTATATATAGCTTTTCCACAAAAATGTGATATATCAGAACTGTAATAAAGACTGACATGCATAACTCAAAATACAAATATGTTATAATTGTATAATATATATATATTCAATTATTGTATGTGACATATACATTAAATCTTTGCTATTGATGCTGCTTCATCCCTGCTTCTCAAAGAAAATAGATGCGTATTAGAACTTAGAAATGATAAAATTAATGTACTAAAGTATAAATGTTAGAGAGTATATTACATACTATTTTCTAATTTTATGCCTGATATATGGTGGCTAAAGATAGATTTACTAGCATTTAGATAATCGTATAAGAATCCTCATTTACAGCAGTTCAACAAATACAAAGTCCTTGCTTCCCTTTTTTTGTTGGAATGTCTACGGGAAATTGCAATTATGGCCGCTTTAGTCACAAATGTAGTCAGCGCTGGATCTGTGGTCTAACCATCATGTTTACCTGTTGTTAAGAAAAAAAACAGTTCACAAATTCCACTAGATACAAAGTTCAATGTTATAGTCAGCAAAAGGTTTCGGTTATTACCTTTGTGCATGCAGGTTAAAAAAAACTCTATTGAGGCTGCAGGGTAGACATAATTTCATACCACCCAAGTGTCCCAGTATTCAGGAGACAGTCTTCAGTTTTGGACACTGTCTTGTGTACCTGCCGTGGGGATCATCAGCCAATTGGTATGATATCGGACCCCCAGGGAGCTGTTGCAGCACAGATCTCCAATGAAGCAGCCACATGATCACCTTGCAACGCTGACTTCATTCTGCTTTACCAACACCTACTCTTCTACCTGACACCATCCTTCTCCACCTACTTTGGATACCCGAAATGTTGGGGGGGGGGGTATGTTACCTGCATGCATGTCTACCAGAAATTCTGTCTGCATTTCAACAGAATTCAGTGTGTGCCATTATGTGCATACACCTCTATCAGCAACAGTAATGTTCAGGCCAGTACATCCAAGTGCCAGCGATGTGTCTGTGCCGGTTGATTGCTAAGCTGTATGTTGTACCTGCAGTGGGCAATGACATCCATACATTTGTTGATGGCAGGTCAAGTATAAAGTACTCTTTTCCAGTCACTAAATTTTTAGTGTGATTTTCTGTGATTCTGTAGGATTTGTAAGGTGCTCAGTTGGCTACAAAAAAAATAAAAATGTAATAAAATAATGCTCAAGAAGTTTTAAGGTGCTTTGTGGCTTAGTACGAGGCCCCTAATCTCATGCCCCTGGTCCTCTGAGGTCTCAAATGTAGCATGTCATGTGTATATGTTCTCTTGTTGAAAAAACATTTAAAAGACTTAAGTTAACGAACAATACAGTAAGTTTACCTTTTTACAGTATACAAGTATTCTAGGCTATGATTGGCATTCTAAGTAGTTAATTGAATCTCCTGATGATTAGCTTTTCATTATAATTGCATTATTTGGCTGTAGCAGCTGATTGAATTCCCTATATGCTGATTCTGAAATCTGTGAGCATTGGGGATTTACAGCATACTGAACAGAAGGCTTAGAGCGTAAAAAACATGATTAGAAATGAAATATTTTTGAGGAAGTGGCAAAAGAACAAATTAGATTAGAAAGCATTTCTTTCACTGCACATCTCAGCAATGGAGAACGATATAAGACAAATAATATATCCCTCTGAGTTTATTTGTGAGGCTTCTTTTTTCCGTTTTTTTTTTAAGTGCAACAGATAAATGGAGTTGTTGCCCAGTATGCCAAACAATGCATTAGCCATCAAATATTGGGCTGTAGCTGGATTACAACACCCAGCATTCTCAAGGAATGGCCACTGGCTATGTTTCTATATTAAATTACATTTTATGTATTCAGCATATTCATATACCCTTACATTCATTATTGTATTCATTATTGCATAGCACATCAGCAAAAATCAAAACATGACCTCAATTTTTACTTCAGGGTTTTATTTTTGATAAAGGCAGAGTTGTCAGGAGAGTTGTGGTTTCAACTCCCTTGCTTCGCTATTCATTATGAAGAGCCATCACTAGCAACTTTCTCAAGCAGAAAGACTGAGCTGACACTGCATAATGTATAATTCAACGGGTGAAGCAATCTCACTGATTTAATTATGCAACATACAGGGCCAGCCAAGCTCTTCCTGCAGCAGAAGCTCATTGTCTCAGCCCTTTATGATGTATAGTGAAGTCAATGAGTTGGCACCACAACTTTCCCACAAGGTCTCCTGACAACTCTTCCTTTAGTAAACAGACATGTCTATCATTTATAATAATACGGATACATTTTCTGCTTCCAGCTAATCTTATCGTTATACATGAAATGATACATTAAGCTAAAGAAGGTATATCCATACATGGGTTTCACACTGAGTCTCAGAGACTTTGACCCAATCTCAGGGTATCAGGGTGAAGTAGCAGAGAGTCACACAGTATGGGACTGAGTACTTCCTATTCTATATTGCTGTGATCGTATGTAAGACTCTTAATTGGGGCTTTTGCTACCAATATGTTACGGTTGATACCCCTGCATGAATGCAGGTGACTCAATTAATTGCGTCTTTAAACAATGGCAAGTCAAGGTTTACTTGAGGACCACTATTAGAGCCATATGGTTAGCACATTAGCTACAGAGAATCTTCGCAATGGGCAATTAAAGGGTTAATATTTCAGCCTCATGGTTAGTTCATTTAAAAAAGTATCCACATGTCAGTATGCCACACCTGTTATACATACACTTTGAATAGAGCTGGCTTAGGTACACAGTATAACGTACTGGAATTTATAAGCCACTCTATCATGTATTTAAGAACATAGTCTTCCTTTTATTCTCTTGCTTTTCTTCCATTTTATCTGCACCTTGCCCCGAGCTGACACAAATTCCAAACAGTCTCCAAGGCAATGCTAAAACTGCAAGACAAATCTTTCACAAGCAGTGACCTTGGTTGGTGTATGCGGTGGGATAGCCTCAGGCACAGCTCAGTGGTGGTAAAGCTTGTGGAGAACAATTTTCCTTAAAACCCTAATTTACCAACATGACAAGTCTTACACCATCAAACATCCATAAGCAGCTCCACGTAATGCAGTGAAGTCCTCAAACGCAGTGTAATCGTACTTTGAAAACACCAACGAGACATGCAAAATATATAAACCATTTCATATTTACCAGCAAGTTATAAAATAACAGACTTTTTGGGGACATAAAGATGCTGTTTCTTCCAGACAAAATATTCGGTTCTCTAAAATGTTGAGCGAGCAAAACGTTAGCAGATCCGTTATTTTTTCTTTATGCTGAAGGTTTAATCACATAAAACACAGAAATGTTGAAGAATAGATGAGGCACTTTTGCCTGATTAAATAATTATTTCAGGGAAACGGTTAGATATTCAACAGTATAGAAAATAGTATTTCTCACTTTGCATTTAGTTACAAAAGTGTTAAATTCAGCAGAGTTGTTAGAACAGCTTAAATCAAACCAGCCAACAAACCACAGAACCTCTACACCTCCCTTCCTAGTAACATCAGTTACCCAGAGCTTTAGGTTCCATTAAAATAGCGGCTCTCTGAATGGGCACCTGAATCACATAATTATAGGCTACTGACCAATAAAATAATATTTATTATGGATTGTGTGTTGTAACACTCACATCAAACTTTATGTTACAACTGTCTATGTATTTTATTATCCATATTTCCAGACAATATACCTTTTAAAATAAACAACTATAGTTGACACGACTAATTCTACTGTAATTAAAACAAAATGGCGTAGTTGGCATGATTAGTGATAACGATTTACTAAAAACCTTTTTGTGGTTACAGCAATGCGCATAATAAACATCAAATCAAATGTGGAAGGACCACCCATCTTCTTTATTGCAAGAAGAAATAAAATATTCATGAAGTACAATAATAATACCATTATGTGGTGAAGATGTAAACTGCATGTGTTTTACAAAGGTTCTTCTTTTCTACTGGTTGTCCAGTTGTAGCCATCCGCTGCTACAATCCAGTTATGTTCAGAGCATTGAGTGAACAGTAGTTGAAGGTCATTTTGTTACAGATCTGCTATCTTTTAATGGTGCATGTCCTTCCGCCAATTATGTTTGTTTTTTATCACCCACTCTTTTTACTTTGGTATCCTGGGCTTATACAAACCATCCTAAAGTACATGTTCAGTATAGTGATCCACCAAGTGCTTCCTGGACATCACTCCCATCCGGATAAATTGTTTGATAAACGTTAAACGCAATCAAGGACAGATACTCACAAGAAATGAGTTGGCGTTACAGCATGATCCCTGCAGTTAGCCATGTGTTACCAAACAACTATAGTTTATTTGTTAAACGTTGTTGTAAATATTTTACATAATTATTAAAACCAGAACTATGAAGTTCCTGAAATGTCTGCTCCCTATTCTACCATGAATACATTGAAATGAAAAAGGTGGTGAATAAATGGCAATTTGAGTATTTCTATACAAAATTACCACATGGCATATTAAATATAAAATGCAAGGATTACCAACCTTGGCCATAATCATGCTATGTATTCAGTGGAGACGTTCTAAGAGGGTGACAGGGTTGGGACTCCTCTAGGTGCATACGTTTAATGACTGAGCAATGGGTTAAGCTTTATGTTTAACCAATATACATATGTAAGGTATATGTCGCTTATATACAGAAGACCTCACACTCCTGCCACAGGATGCAGCATACAGGCAGAAGGATGAAGGGTGGTGGAAGAGGTAAGAGATGGGGAGAAAGGGATGTTAGGCTAGTGTATGTGTATGTATGTGTTTGTAAGCTTGGGTGTGTGTATGGGCCGGTGTGTACGAGCAGTATAGGTATTTGTTAGCGGGTGTATATATATATGTGTGTGTAAAGGCAGTGTATATGTGTGTGTGTGAGGGCAGTGTACATGTATATGTGTGTGGTAGGGCAGTGTACGTGTATATGGTGAAGGACAGTGTACGTGTATATATGTGTGTGTGAGGGCAGTGTACGTGTATATGTGTATGTAAGGGCAGTGTACTTGTATATGTGTCTATATGTGTATTTATGGTAGCTTGGTGCTAAATCGTTTAATGTAAGGCTGTCTGTGTCATGTTGTTAGTTCAGATTAGACATATCAAATTTGAGATAATAACCATTAGGACTATGTTGTCTAGTAAAAACTTCTTATTGATTTTTTTGGTATTGTCTTATAATTACACCTATCCTATGCATGTTTAAAGTTTGCTTCTGCAGATACAACTTGGTAGATTTAAATAGGAGCAAAAATACAGTTTTGCTTTTTTGTAATACCCTCTGTTTTGCTGAGCTAGTTACAATGTATTTTGTTCTTATATAATAACCATTCCTTTTTAGATTTCTACAAAAAACAAACTTGCTAAATAAAGACCATGAATTGATCAAAATACAAAAATACATCATCTATATTTTGCTTTCAGATCCATTTTCATTCTTACTCATTTTACACCAGAAGGTTGGCTTAGGTGCACTTATCCAAATTATTCATTTGGATAAGTCAAATAAAATGCACATGTATATGTAAAACATAAGAGTTTGCCAATAGACAACACTATACTTACCTCTCTATTCTGCTCTGTATAATCATTCTGATTCTCTGCTTATGTGTGTTAAATGACTCCAGTACTGTCTCTATGTGTATTATCAATCACTGTAAGGTACAATCACTGGCTGGGAACTGGATGTGTTCCATGATGCATAAACGCTGAATATACCAGGGGAGAAATCATAGTGAGACTAGTAGACCTAAATGTTACTGCTGATAAGTTCATAAAATATTATAGAAATAATACTTTATCACTATGTGATCTTCTTGTGTGTAGTATAGTTTAATAGAAAAAGAAAAAAAAAATATATATATATATCATAATATTTAATTAATTTCTCCGTAGAAATCTAAATGAAAACATATTACAAAGGTAGAAATCATCTCACCTTACTATAACTACAACAATGGCCAGGTTGTCCCTGGCTAATGCATTCTCCAAAAAGGCACTCCTTGCAAAGGGATGAAGGGATTCTGGAGAACACATCTCCTAACATTTGATATAATCACCGCCAGTCAGTTCCAGTGCCGGCTCACCAGGAATTCTGTGTGGGGGTCTTACAAGACCCCATCATGTGCATGTGTGCACATTGCTCTCATTGGTTCCAATGGAAGCCTTCACTGATACTAACTGGCTACTTCAAGCCGTCAATCAGTGCAAAACATCAGACCACATAAGGTGACCTTTTTTTTTAGATTTGAACTGAAAGCTGAAGTCGATTTAAATTGGTGAGGACATCCCACAGCATTTACTGTGTGGCGAAGAATAATGTTTTATAATCAGTTCATCTAATAAACCCCTTGTCCTGGCTAATGAACGAGTCAGCCCTAATAAGTTACAGTGATTAGCATCCACGATGAAGTTATTTGTGTTAAAATGTTTAAGATCCATAAGTAGAGGCATCTGGATGCAGGGTAACCCCCAAGTACCCCCAAGACACAGCGCTGATCTTAACACACGTAAGAGAAATTGGGTTCAATCTTAGGTAATACCCCAACAACATGCAACAGCATTGCATAGGTACATTCATGTTTGTGGAATTGTGAGGTACAAAGCTTTCGAACAGATACGCCGGCAGATTACATATTTTGCGGAAAGTACTTCCCAGTCTGCAATATATCAGGTTAACATTGTACAGGCACAGGAATGTTTACAAAGAACACCTGATCCACCATATTAAATAGCACTTCTCCAGGGAAAGATCTGTGCTGTAGATGTTTTTCTTCAACTATATTTATTGCATTGGTTACACCACAGGTTTCATAATATGAACCATTTTAATAGTAATTAAGAATAGTCTTCTACAAGGAACTAAACTATTTTGTAACGTTAAATATACCTCTAACAAACAGGTTTATATAAAGTTATATTTATGTCTGGAACATCGGTAAACTGTATTAGATGGATCAGGTATTTTTGGAATGGATTCCTAGAGTTTCCAGAGCATGAATTTCAAACTCCTTTGAAAAGGGCCCAATTTTTATGTTATGCATAGCTGCCAACAGTCCCAAATTTCCTGAGACAGTCTTGTTTTTCGGAGTCCTGTCCCGAGATAAAAATACTGCCTACCCAGTATCTGTTCTAGGTAGCCTATTTTCAATGCTGCAGGGTCATGCAGAGTTTGTGGCCTCACCCCTTTAGGTTCCATTCCCTTTGTTCTGGGATCCAGTAAGCAAATGTTGGTATGTCTTATGCACTACTTGTTATGTCTTATTTATCCGTTATACAGAGCTGTGGAATATGACTATGCTATATGAAACAATAAATAATAATAATAATAATAATAATGCATTGTCAAAATTATTTTGAAGGCTAAATCCATCACACAATACATTGCAGTGTCTTCTGGTATTCCTTTAGGCGCTGGAGAAACTATTTGACTTGATATATGACTTGAAGATGTTTTGCTTCTTTATGGCACTAGCTGATGAAGCATCCTGATTTGACTTTCATCATAATTCCGGAGAATAGCATTTAAAACCATGCGGTGATCGATCTCATCTGTACAAACGTCTAATTCTATCAAACAACAATGACACCACATGATTCCCTTGCAAAGCATTTACACCTCAATTCCTGCTGTCTGAAGATAAATAAACCTTTAAACCCGAAGAAAAATGTCTTCGCCCACAGCACCAGGATGTTGATGTTACGTGCGATGTTGTAAAAGATGTGCACATTTGCTTTCTTGCAGAGATGCTTGACAGGAAGCAACAAACAAATTTGTTTTTCATTACTCTGCTACAGTTGTTCTCAATATGTTAATTAAACTCAAATCCAAATGAAATTTGTTTACACACTGCTATAGAGTGCAATGCACCGACTAATGACAGGGAAACATCATTTTCTGACACCCCCTCATAAATTTGCCCAGACAGATGTATTACATTCTTGCACAGTACTTACACAGGCTTCATTCTGACACTTTTTAACCATAAACATGGTGGATGAACCTGCTCTTTAAACATGTTAACTGGGACTTGAATTTTAAAGCCTATAAACCCTAATTTTAACATAGTCTAAGTTTGAAGATTTAGAACACATTTAGTTTGATTACCGTGGTTATTTGCATAGTACGGTGCTCGATGTCTAGCTGCTTGTTTGCTTGTTCATTTTCTAGTTGCTCAGAGTATAAGCGTGTCACCGTGTTCTACAGCCCCGCCAATTGTCGCATTGTATATAGGAACAGCAGACAATAGGTTTATAAAAATACATTACTTGTTTTCTGAGTGCTTAACTGAGATACATAAATGCCTCCAACCCTGACATCTAGCCACACCACCTGAAAACGGACATTTAAAGTATTAGGAGATATGATAAAGGGGTTACTCTTGGTCAACTGATGACCACTTGCATACCTCATCACTCATAAACTGCTAAAATCTGATCAAAGTTTAATATTGAGCATGAGAACAAACCTGTTAACCCCTTATGTGCATTAACAACATTGCAGAGTTCAATCCACTCCCACACTGAAAGCTCACATATGACATACAGTAAACCGAGCAGATGCATAATGTATATACCAGGCCCACGTCCCATAAAAAGCTTGTAAACGAATAATCAATAGAAGCACACATTTAAAGTGCTCGCGTGTCATCTGTGTTTTAAAAATGTTTACGTAAAGAATTGCTTCCCAAACATTCTGTGAGACCATAGTTTCTTGATAAGACAAATTACACAATTCGATTGAGATAATGAGAGTATCCAGAAGTTAAATCACACATTTTGTGCAGGATTACCACATTCTGTGTAGTTACATAAGTAGATACTTTGGCTTTTAATCACTGAAGGGAAAGTTGATACGAGAGTTTAGCCTAGTCAGAAATCTTAACTGTAAATTATACAGGGACAGCTCAGGACTTCTTACCGGAGAAACTTGCTAGCATTGGTACTTTATCATGAATATTAAGAGAGGGAATTCAAACTCACTCTAGTAATTAAACCACTATACCCCCCCCCTTCTTAAATATACCCTCAGCCCCGTCGCTACAAGTATGTTGTATCTGTGCTGCAACTATCATATGTTCCAAGCATACATGATGCTCTCTGCAGCTTTTCTTCTCCTGATCCTTATAGAAAGGGTGTGTGTGTGTGGTGTGTGTGTGTGCGTGTGTGTGCGTGTGTATGAGAGAGAAGTAAGGAAGTAGCGCCCAATAGACTTGAAACGGATCTGGGCTATCTTTAAATCCACATAGATAAACATACTGACCGAGGTGCTGATTCAGAATCTCCTATTCAGAATCTGGCAGTTTTCCCTGGTACATCTCCCTACATAATCACTATATCATGTGTAAATAAAAAAAGTGGGAATGTGTTATAAAATAAATGTGTGTAATTTAGCAAGTAATGTGTGTAGTAAGAAACACTTAAAGGGTTTCTTTTTTTGTGGATATATGTAAGTAGACTGGTGCATGAAGATCTGTCCTAATCTCCTCTAAATCTCCTTTACCCGTCTGACTCACGTGCAATTCATCCATCATTTTAGCTAACATTCAAAGCTGTCATTAAAAAGGCCTATATGCTGACTGCTAAAAATCACATTGGTACTAATACGTATGACATCATCTGCATTTCACCAATATCCGGAAACAATACGGGCGATGAATATTAAATGACCTATTGTAAAAGGTACCATAAAGGCTATATGGCAAGCTCACAGCAAGGGATTCGGAAATCTTCTTGTTGTGTCAATGTGTTAATGCATTTTGTTCTGAAGGTGTTAAGTTACATGCATGCATTAATTGTGACACGCGTTTACCTTCAACGCAGAATCACTTCTTCTAGTAACTCGACAGCAAAGTCAAGGATCTTGTAGGCATATAGTTATAGGTATGATTAAACAAGTATACCAAACAGGTGCTAATGATAATCAATTTAATATGAAGGTTCAAACACAATGATTAACAACAAAAACAGCTGTGTAAAAGAAATAAAACTGAGTAAGGAACAGCCAAACTCACTAACAAGCTGAGGCTGCTGAAGAGAGTTTTATGTCAAAAGTCATTCACCAGGGGTGTCCAACCTACAGCCCTCCAGTTGCTGCAGGACTACATCTCCCATCCTCCTCAGCCAGCCCCCTATCTGAAAGAGCATTATGGGAGATGTAGTCCTGCAGCAGTTGGATGGCCGCAGGTTGGACGCCCCTGTGACATACACCATGGCAAGACTGAGCACAGCCACAAGACACATGGTAGTTATACTGCATCACCAAGGTTTTTCCCGGACAAAAATTTCAAGGCAGACAGACGTTTCCAGGTGTTCAGTCCAAACTCTTTTGAAAAAGAACAAAGAAACAGGCAATGTTGAGGACTGTTTATGCAGTGACATATATTGTCAGCCAATCAGAAGATATCCAGCAATGTCATCAGCTCAGCATTGTCAGAAAACAGTGGGATTCTAGTACACCCATCAATTGTCTGGAAAAGGCAGGTCAAAAGTTGTCTTCATGGAAGACTTGCAGCCAAAAAGCCATACTCTGGGCCCTCCTCGCCTGTTGTCTCTGTAAGTCAATGTGTTATGTTACATACTACTTGTTATGTCCTGTCTACCCATTGTACCGCACTACGGAATTTGATGGCACTATATAAAACAATAAATAATAATAATGCATCAGGTTCTCAGCACTGATGAGTGAAAATTTTAAGCATTTGGTAGTACCAGAAGAGATCTTGTTTGCCAAAGGGCTAGAGAGCGGTACAAGAATTAGCCTTTGTAGGCAACAGTGAAACATGGTGGAGTTTCCTTGTAAGTTTGGGGCTGCATTTCTGCAAATGGAGTTGGAGATTTAGTGAGAATAAATGGTCTCTTCAATGCTGAGAGGTACACGCAGATACCTATCTATCATACAATATCATCAGCGAGGCATCTGATTTATTCTGCAGCATGACAATGACCCCAAACATATAGCCAAAGTCATTAAGAACTATCTTCAGTGTAAAGAAGAATAAGGAGTACATGAAGTGATGATATTGCCCACATTGTCCTGATCTCAACATCTTCGTGTCTATCTGGGATTACAGGAAAGAGAGAAGCAACCGAGGCTACCAAAATCCACACAAGAAGTGTGGTTAGTTCTCCAAGATGTTTGAAACAACCTACCTGCTGAGTTCCTCAACAAAAGTCTGTGTGCAAGTGTACCTAGAAGAATCAATGCTGTTTTGAAGGCAAAGGGAGGTAATACCAAATATTGATTTGATTATGATTTTCCTTCTGTTCACTCACTTTGCATTTTGTTAAATGATAAAAAAACAAACAATTAACATGTTTAAAGTATTTTTTACATCTGCCGAAAACATTTGCACAAGGATGAGGGTTAGATAACCATGTGAAGCATTGTACTTCTTACCCATAGATAAGCTAAAAGGTTTACGATCACTCCATACAACACATTTTCATGTAAATCCTTAAAACTGAATTTTACCAACATTTAAAGAAAAACAATTGTAGCAATTCATCACATCAACATTCTAGTATGCCCAATTTTAAAAATGTATCTGCATGGCAAACATCTGCATCATCCTAAGGAGGAGCCGGGCCTTAATTTATCTGTCCATCTTTCCTCCTCTGATGGCCACCTTTCTAGGAGCTTAGCATGTTTGGTGGGGAGTATAATTGTTTTACAACCTTTAAAATTACAATAATATGATTAATTAAGTTCCTTACTTCTATTTCTAAAATCTTGGTTGGCTGTGAATTTGATGTGAGGTGGCCCTGGTTGTGATTGTCAGGAATTATTGGATTATGTAGGTTTTGAGAGACCTCTCAAGTTTTCTCTTAAAGATTTCTGTACCCACACATTTATTTCTGCGTGTTTAAAATGGGAAATGTAAAAGAATCTTCTTAACAGTGTGTGATACTCTGGCAGTAAATGGCTTAAAAGCTATTTCAATATGGGCAGCAATTACCTATGTATGGTGGAGTAATTAGCTGCCTGTGCACTGGAGTCTAACAATTATACCGCTAAGATGCAGTACTCCATTAACCAACAACAATAACAGTATATTGCAACAGCCCACACAATCTGTATTCCTGGCAGATGCACTCCAAAAAAGGCCTTAATTACTAAAATATAAGGTGAATCAATTAAGGAAATTAAAATATTGGGAGTGGAAAAACACTTTTCTTGACAGGTTGAATTCTGGCCTTGTAACATGCTATGTAATTATTAACAACATACTGTATCAAAATTTCCATTAAGTAGAGTCAGTAGTCCTCCAGTGGAAACAGATGCAGACTTTTATTATTATTATCTAAAGAATAATAAAGCACAAAAAGCTTTTTTCTCACAGCATGAATTAAAAGTAAATACCCAGCATGTTAATAAAATTCCTTTTTTATTTTCATCGTATTAATAGGGAGTTGCTGACTGACCTTTGGGGAGGGAGGGGGGTAGTAAGATGGGGGAGATAGTAAGAAGGGAGGAGAGAGGGGGTAGATAGTGAGAAGGGGGTAGATGGTGAGTAGGGGGAAAAGTGGGTAGATTTGGGTAGAATGAATTGGTGTATGGATGAATTGTGTGAATGAGTAAGAATGAATGAATTGGTGTATGGATGAATTGGTGTATGGCTGAATTGTGTGAATGTGTGAGAGAATAAATGAATTCATGTCTGTATGATTTGTGTGAATGTGGGAGATAATGAATGAATTAATGTGTTTATGAACTGAGTGAATGAGTGAGAGTATAAATTAATTTGTGGATAAATTGTGTGAATAAGCTAATTAATGTGTGGATGAATTGTGTGAATGAATTCTGAATAAGAGAATTAATTAATTAATGTGTGGATGAATAGTGATAATTCATGTTGAGAATGCATTAATGAATATGTGTAAATGATTTGTGTGAGTGAGAGAATGAATAATTGTGTGAAGGAATTGTGTAAATGACAGAGTGAATGAGTGAGTGACTGTATGAGTGCTTTGTGTGTATCATAGATGTATAAGTGATTTGGGAAAAGTCAAAGATGGCACAAGGAGGGTGTTTGAGCTTTGGGAACCATGATGGCACAGGTAAGAGCCCATAGTGTTTGGTGCATATGAGTGTTCTCCAGTCTTAAAAGTCACAATCATGTATAAATACAACATCAAAGTTAAGGAGAAAATATGCTTATACATCAAATTGTGTAATCACACAAAGCATATTCTTGCCATGGGGGCCAGGTGAAGGACAACAGCTATTGTTGTAATAATTTAGCACATGGGCCTAATCTGGAAGGGGCAGTAATGCCAACTTTTTATTGGCTATTACATAAAAATAACATAAATATATTGTGGTTTTAACTTTAAAAACAAGCATTTGTGACCAATCGTGTTTTTAAATATATTAGAGCAGAGATGACCAAGCAGTGGTTCCCCAGAAACCAGTAACATCCAAGACTACATGTGCCTTACTCTAATAACATTTACTTAGGGATTTTGGCAATATTGTGGTGAATGGGTTAAAGCTACTGATCATTTGCAAACATTCCTAAACCTCACTATGCAAAAAAATCCATTATGTAAAATATGTAAATTATTCATAAGAAGCACATCAGTTCATGTAGTTACCCTATTTGTATATTCTCATTCTCTAGGAAATAATTTTACATGTTGGTCAGTATTGTAACAAGTGTTTTTAACCTTTTTTTAATGCAAGCAGCTTTGTGTACTATTATCCGTTTAACTACTGTAACCTGCCATCTGTTCACACTAATAGTAAAACTGGTTCTTGTGTCAAGATAAAAACTATTAATGATTTCTTATTTAATATGAAAGTAAACAAACTTGCCAAAAGCATATTGTCAACATATTACAGTATAATTAAATTTGTGATTTTAAACAACATATAATAATTTTAAGAAAATAAAAAGAGAAAAATAGGATTAAAATAAAAAGAGAAAAATAGGATTAAAACAAATAGAACAAATATTCAGAAATATTACCTGTACCACGCACTACACAAAGGAGGCAACCCGAGCTTAAGGATATAAAATGGTGGCTGTGAAAGTGGTGTAGGAAGGAGGGATCTGTATTTTTAGAGAGCTGGGCAGACTTTGTGGTTGGCTACAGAATCTATAGCAAGGATGGGCAATGATGAGGGGGGCTGTGGTACTGCGTAAGAAGATTGTTAGAGGACATTTTAAACTAGAGTGTTGGGGGGGCTAAACTTCAACATCTTGTGGCACATAGGTTGAAAAATAGTAGCTTGATAGTGATGTGTACAATGCCCACAGTTTAGGGAATAAGATCACTGCATTTACTGCATCAGTAACAATGATAATGTGGATTTAGTGGCGGTTACCGAGACCTGGTACAATTATTCAAATGACTGGGATGTTTTCATAATAGGATACATGTTCTACTGAAAGAATGGCAGAAAAGGAGGAGAAGTAAAAATAGCTTAAAGGTTAATCTTATACAAAGTGATAAGAACCGAGAGATAATTTAGGTAACTTGGCACTGGCGTGATATATAGACCCCCGGACACACAGGAGCTTGACCATTTGCTACTTAAAGAAATGACTAAGATGTCTATGAAAAGTGAGGTTATCATTATCAGGAACTTTAACCTCCCTGATGTAGGTTGGAAAAATCAAACAGCTGGGTCAGCCAGGCGTATAGAGACATTATAAATTCCTTCCAGGAACTGTGTCTCTGGTAGAGGAGCAAAGAAGGAATGAGGCTGTGCTGGATTTAGTATTCACAAATGGAGACTTGATTTCAGATGTCACTGTACAATAGTATTTATGCTCCAGAGAGCATCAGTGTGATTTAATATAAAGATAGAGGTTACATTTGAACACTAAAACTAAGTTTTTATCTTTAGAAAGGTGAATTTTTCTAAAGTGGAGAGATTTGTAGATGAGTCTTATGATGATATGGACATCTTTAGATGTAGTCGAGGAGACATTTTGGTAAAGGCAGCAGAACATTGCATTAAACCTATTAGTAGGACTAGCAGAAAAGGGAAACCACTGTGGTACTCTGCAAATGTGGCAAATATACTGAAGGAGAAGAAACTAAATTTCAGCAACTATAAAAAGACTCAAAATGAGGAGGATCGGAGCAAGCTTCGGGAGACAAAAAGCATTATTAGATGCACCAAAACACTGTAGGAGAAATTTGCTAGGTTACCAAAAACTGTGATAAAATATTTTTTTAGATATATAAGTGAGTATATATATTTTAGTAAGACATTCAACACTGTCCCCATAGAAAGCTTATAAATAAATTGCAGTCTTTGGGTTTGGATGTCAAAATAGTTGAATGGATAAAGCAATAGTTGAGTGACAGAAGGCAGAGGTTTAAAGTTAATGGTATATATACAGTGGAAGGACTTGTTAGTAGTGGGGTACATCAGGGATCAGTAAATATGTCCCAAATATGACACAGATGCAGAATAACCAGATTTCCAAAGTAATAAAAAAGTGTTATTTAAAGAAAGTCACAAAGAGTATAATAAAAGATTAATATTTTTATTAGTGATATTACAGAAGGTGTTAATAGTAAGGTATTTTTTTGCACTCTTCCAGGTGGAACAAATCGAATGGGAAATGACATGAAGAATGTTGATCAATGTAAAATAATGCACTTGGGACATTAAAATCCCAAGGCAGCATATAGCTGCAAGACCATACAGCGGTTTCACAGGACAGGTTCCACTCAGAACAGGCCTTGCCATGGTTGACCAAAGAAGTTGAGTGCACATGCTCAGCTTCATATCCAGAGGGAAATAGGCATATGAGTGCTGCCAGAGGTTGAAGAGGTGGGTGCTACACTGCATCAAATTGGTCTGCATGTCGTCCCAGAAGGAAGCATCTTCTAAAGATGACGCACAAGAAAGCCCGCAAAACAGTTTGCTGAAGTCAAGCAGACTACGGACATGGATTACTGGAACCATGTCCTGTGTTCCGATGAGACCAAGATAAACTTATTTGGTTCAGATGGTGTCAAGTGTATGTGGCGGCAACCAGGTGAGGAGTACAAGTGTGTCTTGCCTACAGTCAAGCATGGTGGTGGGAGTGTCATGGTCTGGGCCTGCATTAGTGCTGCCGACACTGGGGAGCTACAGTTCATTGAGGGAACCATGAATGCCAACATGTACTGTGACATACTGAAGCAGAGCATGATCCCCTCCCTTAAAAGACTGGGCTGCAGGGCAGTATTCCAACATGATAACTACCCCAAACACACCTCCAAGATGACCACTGTCTTGCTAAAGAAGCTGAGAGTAAAGGTGATGGACTGTACAAGCATGTCTCCAGACCTAAACCCTATTGAGCATCTGTGGGGCATCTTCAAACAGAAGGTGGGGGGGGAGCAAGGTCTCTAACATCCACCATGTCGTCGTGAAGAGGACTCCAGTGGCAACCTGTGAAGCTCTGGTGAACTCCATGCCCAAGAGGGTTAAGGCAGTGCTGGAAAATAATGGTGGCCACACAAAATATTGACACTTTGGGCCCATTTTTGACATTTCCACTTAGGGGTATACTCACTTTTGTTGCCAAGGTTTAGACATTAATGGCTGTGTGTTGAGATATTTTGAGGGGACAGCACATTTACACTGTTATACAGGCTGTACACTTAGTACATTGTAGAAGAGAGTCATTTCTTCAGTGTTGTCACGTGAAAAGATATAAAAAAATATTTACAAAAATGTGAGCGATGTACTCACTTTTGTGACATAATATATATATATATATTATATATATATACACAGTGACTAGTGGAATTTTAATGTGCAAATGAGTTTAAAAAACAGCCAAAAGAGTTAAGGAAATGTGGCTTTAGGAGTACTTTCTGTCACACACTCAAGGGACTCTCTGCCATTATGATCAGCAGATAAAATCAGAAACTTTTCCCTTTTCATATATTTGGTCATGATGGCAGCAGTACGATGCTACTTTCTTTTTTATCCATATGTTGTTATTTTATCACCAATACATTCAGTATGTAATAAAATATATTTTCCGCCTTTTGTGTCTCTCTAACAAACATGTAAATAGATTAGATCTACCGTTTTTTGTACATAAAACAGACAAACAATGAAACTGGTTGACAAAACATGAACAGACTCTGGGATACGCAACCTCTAGCACCCCAGCTGCTGTGGACTGCGATCATTCCATAATTTCTGTGTGACATAGTACGCAGTGACACCAACATGATAAACACACCTTAGCCCCATATATATGCTTTACAATTTGCATAAGTGAATCTTATCACATCTAGTCCTCCCCTATAATACCTCTGATATTTAAAATGAGGGAACTGTAGTGATTGTACCACATGGGGCATACGTTATAATTTTAAGTTAGGAATTGTAGTCCGAAGCAGCCATGATGCCACATTTTGCCAAGCCTGGATAGACTCATGAACATGCCTTCTACAAAAAAAAATCAGATTTGTAAAGAATGAATGGCTGAAACATAATCCATTACCCAGCAAAGGTGCCAATCCAACTGGAGTCATATTTAATACTGCACGATGATATGTCAGCACATATGGCAGTACCATTCAAAGAGCTATCACAATAATAGTGTTTATAGCACAGAAAATGGCGCTGCCATCTGTACCACAAGAAGAGGGGGAAATGTGAAGATCCTTGTTAGCTGCTATGGGTAACAAAAGAGTATTAAGATATCCCATCGTTATTTAACGTTTTATTAAATGCATAGGTGATGTGAGTACTATTGGATAGCTCCAGTAAAAATGTTAACATGGAGACAGTGGTAGTATTTCTCATGTGATGATCTTGTATCCAAGTTTTGGAAGTAATTTACCATCTATTCAGATAAATGGCAACACTATTTCTGAAATGTATATCAACTTCTTAATAACAACATGGAGGAGCAACTTGTTAAACATATACATGCATTAAGGAGATATACACATGTAATACGTTATAGATAAAACTGTACATAAAATCCTTGTTCTACCAAGTTATAAAAATAAATACAGCAGAAGTCTGGCAAGAATAGTAGGCTGCCTTATGGATACTCTTTTTATTAAGACTCAGAGCTATTGATAGCAGTATTGTTTTCTCTTTCTAATTAAAAAGTTAGGTTTTACAGTATCTTACTTTATTATATGCTCCTCTTGTAGACTTTCCTTGTAATCCATTATGTAGCATTTTGTTTAAACTGGTCAATAATCTTCTCTGTGAGCCAAACGCCTGCTAAATTACACTTAAAGTAATTTACCATCATTGATCTCACCACCTCCTCCATATTAGCTGTTTAGTGTTGTCTTAAATTTATGGAAATATTCTATAAGAAAATATATTATGGAAAACTAGAGATTTCTTACCTAAAATACTTACCAAATACTTAATCAGCCCAGAGCAGGAAAAGTGTCCTAAGCTAATTTCTCACCTTGGAGCATAATTTAAATCATATCTGTCTCATAATCATACCTAGGAACTCTCTGGTGTTTAACTCAGAGTCTTTGGGTGAAGCAGTGCTTTTCCAGATCTCTGTGCCGCTCTTTCTCTGGGGTTCAGGAGCAGGTTAAACTGCACCCACTCTCCACCCAATATCCCTTCCACTTCTATAGATCCTATTGTTTCCTCAAGATGACCCAAACCCAGCATAGAAGACCATTAACCTAAATTTCATATCATAGGGGAGTTGCCACTAATGGTCACCAAAGCTGAAACTAAATTAATTTATGGCAGGGCTCTGGAATGTACAAGGTGTTACATAATTGTGATATTACTGTGGCATACTTTCTAAAAGGTGCTGGAAACATTCCTCAGATATTTTGGTCCATATGGACATGATGGCATCACAGTTGCTGCAGATTTGTGGACTGCACATCCATGATGCGAATCTCCCGTTCTACCACAACCCAGATGTGCTCTATTGGATTGGAATCTGGTGATTGTGGAGGCCAGTAGAGTACAGTTAACTCATTGTCATGTTCAACAAACCAATTTGAGATGATGTGAGCTTTTGTGACATGGTGCATTTTCCTGCTGGAAGTAGCCATCAGAAGAGGTACACTGTGGTCATAAAGGGATGGACATAGTCAGCAACAATACTCAGGCTGTTGCATTTAAACAATGCTCAATTGGTACTAAGGGGCCAAAGTGTGCCAAGAAAATGTCCCCCACACCATTACACCACCACCAGCCTGAACCATTGATATTAGACAGGATGGATCCATGCTTTCATGTTGTTTATGCCAAAGTCTGACCCTACAATCTGAATGCCACAGCTGGAATCAAGAATCAGGCAACATTCTTCCAGTCTTCCATTGTCCAATTTATGGTATCCCTGTGCGTACCTGTAGCCTCAGAAAAAAAGAAAAAACTGCTTTGCCAGATTATCCTGGCCCAGTGCATAAAGCAAGGGCTTATTTTTTCCATTCATGATAGTGATACATTTGTATCCAGTGAGTACCTGCTCCTCTGTTTCCCCTGTCTCTCTCATCGAGAGCTTTTTTGCTTAGCTGACAGGAGTGACACCCGGTGTGGTCATCTGCTGCTGTAGCCCTTCTGCTTTAAGCTTCATCGTGTTGTGCATTCAGATATGGATATTTTCTCTTTTTCGGACCATTCTCTGTAAACCCTAGAGATGGCTGTGCTTGAAAATCCCAGTAGATCAGCAGTTTCTGAAATACTTAGACCAGCCTTTCTGGCACCAACAACCATGCCACATTCAAACTCAATTAAATCCCCTTTCTTCCCCATTCTGATGCCTGGTTTGAACTTCAGCAAGTTGTCTTGATCACGTTAGCTGATTAGCTATTTGTGTTAACAAACAATTGAAGGGGTGTAATAAAGTGGCCAGTGAGTGTATGTGTATATATATATATATACCGGAGTGCTCCTTTAACTTTATATAATACCTATGAGTCCTATGACCTCCCTACCGTTTTTTCCCTTTTGTAGAAGTTACATTTTGCAAAATTGATTGGTCTTTTTACTTAAAAAGCTGAAAAACACAATGCAAGTAAGCATTAACACTTCTCAACTTGAGAATGAATTTCCCAAAGGCTAATCATTGTAGCTCATAAAATTTTCCTAAAACACCTGACTGTAGATTTTACTGTTTGCAAGTTAAACATCAGCGAGTTTTCCTGCTCATTGTCTAACTCAATACTTTAATGTACACCACATGAGGCATATATTAATTCCTGATTTTAGAAAGGAAGCAATATTTACTCTGACTGATTAGCTGGTAGCATATGGTGTTCCAGACCACAGTGGAAATCATTACTTGTAGACTCCTGTTAAATATGAGATAACAATTGTCTGAAGTTATTGGTATTTAGAAAACGAAGTATTTGATTTTTTGGGCTTATCCATTTTTTGCCCATTCATCCAGTAGGTCAGGCACTGATGTTGGACAAGAAGGCCTGGCTCACAATGTCCATTCCAGTTCATCCCAGATGTGTTCCATGGAGTTAAGGTCAGGACTTTGTGCGGGCCAACCATGTCTTTACAGACCTTGCTTTACGCACTGGGGCATAAAGTCATGCTGGAATAGAAAAGGGACATTCCACAAAGTTGGAAGCATAGCATTGTCACAAAAGGTCTTGTGTGTCCCCTTCAGCATACAGTACTATGTTGTGGTACTGGATTTGACCCAGCTTGACACTCGGCTACTTGTATCTCTGATTTAGATTCTGTATACCGTTTCCCAGTATATTGCATCCCGCTTCTGTCTTCCTATCTCAGTTCTAGGGTGCCCTCCTAATACTGGTACGTTATAGTCAGACACTGATGGCATCCCAATTCATCCCAATGGTGTTCAGCATAGTTAAAGTCAGGGCTCTGTGCAGGCCAGTCCGAGTTCTTCCACACCAAACTCGTCAATCCATGTCTTTATTATCCTTGGTTTGTGCACAAGGGCACTATCATGCTTCAACAATAAACAGCCTTACCCAAACTGGTGCTACAACGTTGGAAGCATACAGTTGTCCAAAATGTCTCTGTATGCCGTAGCATTAACATTACTCTTCTCTGGAACTAAGGCACCTAGACTGAACCCTGAAAAACAGTCCCAGACCGTTATCCCTCCTCCACCAAACTTTACAGTAGGCACTGTGAATGCTAATAGGTAGCATTCCCCTGTCATCTGTCAAACCAAGATTCATCCATCAGGTTTCTACATAGTGAAGCGTGATTCATCACTTCAGAGTCTCGTGGTGGTGTGCATTAAACCACTCCAGTGGACACATGATATTATGTATAGGGATCTTTAGCTTGTATGCAGCTGCTTGGTCATCAAAACACATTTCATGAAGCTCTCGATGCACAGTGCTTGTGCCAATGTTGCTTCCAAACACAGTTTGGAATTCAGCAGTGAGTGATAGCTACTTGTGGCAAAATAACTGATTTGTTGCAAAAGTGGGATCCTAAAATCACTGAGCTCTTCGGTACGACCCATTCTATTGCCAATGTTTGTCTATGGAGATGGCATGCCTTTGTGCTTAATTTCATACACATCTGTTAGCAATGGGTGTAATTGAAACACCTAAACTCAATATTTACGAGGGGTGTCCACATACCTTGGTTCACATAATGTATTTTAATCATTCATTCTTAAGTTGAAAGAATATGTATAAAAGGTAACATTGAAGCAGCAAAAGCAAGAGGCAGCAATACAAACATCTACTGGACAAATATATTAAAGGGTACTGAAAGTTAATGACATGCCGATCGTATAGGTTAATAGTTTGTTTCATGCTTTGGATGTTTAAATTGTAGAATAAACGGGCACATCAATGTAGAATCAGTCTCTTTTTTATATTCAGTGGCTAACGATTGTGGATAGAGTGGGAAATCAACTTCTTAAAACAAATAAATACTGACACATCGCACACAGCATACACACAAGCAAAGATGTGGGTGTAAGAGAAAGACTTACAGAGCATGTTCAGAACTCACACAGGAACAGGTCTATTGCAGAAGAGCAGGAGAAACTTGGAGAGAGAGGAACAGCCACTTTATATGCAGATAGGAGGCAAAGGGAACAGTAGAGAAGAAGGGTAAAAACAAAAGGGTTGGGAAGAGAGACAAAGACATGGTTAATTTACAGGGAAACTATCATTCCACAAATATGTTCTTTAACACAACACAAGTTGAGACAGATTTAGAATGTATTGCACAACTCGTATAACCAGGGATTCGTCAAATATGGAAGGTTGACTTGGAACTGCACACTCATGGAGTCACAAGCACAGTTGTGGTCACTTAAAGCAAAATTGCATGACCCTGCTGTAAAAGTGTGACTGCTAGTATAGTGTGTGAGTAGCTATAAGGAAGAGCTCCAGACAAGGAAAGGGTGTAAGGTGTGATGGTGTGTGTGTGTGTGTGTGTGTGTGAGAGGGGGCATGTATGTGTAAATATGTGTAAGATGAAATTTGTATATGTATGTGTATATGAGAATGTGCATATATGTTAGTGTGTGTATATGTTAAATTGAATGTGTGCCTGTGCTGTGCATATGTTACTTGGGGTGTGGGCAGGGCCACTTAGCTGTATCTGCCCCCGGCCCCTTAATAACTAACTCAGTCTAGTCAAGCAAGACTCTCAGAAATGTTATATTCAATGTTTAATTTAACATCAGTGTAAATGATGAATGACAAGTCTTTATTTAGTTGTGTTAATCACACTAACACACATGCAGCACCAAAATCAATCAAAAAATTGAATTGAATTAATGTATGTAGTAATATTGAAATCCAATTGAGGCTACTGAATAAAACATTATACACAGATTTTAAAGGTAATATATTAGGTTCATAATGTTAAAGGGCTCATACATTGTATAGTGACATAAACAAGACGTGTTCATTTCATTCAGAATCAAGGAACCATAACCAGTATATCATCAGATTAATTACTCCACTTACTATTTTGTTCTATGGTAAGTTTATCTTTCTAACTAGATATGCATGTGCCAACAAATTTGCATTGAACAAAAGACACTCTTTTATTTAAAATTTGTGGAATATAATTCTTCATGTACTCTTACAATGCAAGTGACATTTCTGCAAACCTACTGCCTGAAAAAGTGAAACCTTTAAAATTGGATTCTGCAATATTTGTTATTGTTGCTTCTTAAATGTATTTTTCTCCTCCCATCTTCAGGAATACCAGATATGGAATTCCTTACCCCATTTGATAAGGCTCGTCCAAGCTTTGTATATGCAAAATTTCAGTTACTTTACTGACAGGGTGGTTTACTTTTACTTTACAGAGAGGGGGATTTACTTTACTGAGTGGTAGCTAAGCGTAACAGTCTCTCAGAGGAAGTGGTAGAAGTTTACAACATAGGGGAATGTAAACATGCATGGGATAGGCATATGCATGGGCTTGGAACCGGGGGGGATGGGGGGGCAGAACCCCCCCCCAGTAAAACATGCAGGGGGGACTGATAATGAAGAAATCCCCCCCAGGGCCATAGGAATCTCCCCAATCGAAATGCCGTACGGCACCCAGGTGGAGGAGAGAGAGGGGTGACGAGCGGCACTCATGAAAGAGTTTTCGGCAACCACTCGGCGCCCCTCTTTCTTCCCTGCCGCCACCCACCTCAGGGCTGCCCTGAGTGTGCTCCCACCACATCACTACAAAGGGGGTAGGGAGAGGGGGTTGGTTGATAAGGGGGAGTAGGGAGAGGGGGTAGTGTGAGAAAGGGGGATAGAAAGTAAGAAAGGGGGGTGGTAAGAATATTGAAATAAAGAGTGAGAATTAGAGAGAATGCATTGATTAATATGTGGATGAATTGTGTGAATGAGTGAGAGAATTAATTAATGTGTGGATTAATTGCTTGAATCATTTGTGAGAATGCATTAATGGACATGTGTATCATGGATGGGAAAAGCCAAGATGGCTCAAGCAGGGTGTTTCCTTGGGGACCAAGATGGCACAGACAGCATGTTTATGGAACAAATATGGCAGAGGACGGGCTGTTTGGTGACAAAGATGGCTCACGCTGGGCTATTTAGGGACAAAGTTGGCTCATTCTGGACTGTAATATGTGTGTAATCTGGGTGCTGAACAGGTACTATGTGGGCAGTGTGGACACCAGGGTTGGCTTTGGGGTGTGCAACCTGTGATCTATGCCTGTACTTTCTGGGGGTTTTATCTATACCTTTAATGCTGAGTTTTTATGTGAATTCCAGTTGATTTATACCTTCAGAGCTGGGTTTATGTGTTATTCTGTTGATCTGTATCTGCTATGTTTCCATTATTTCCATTATTTATGTATACCTGCAAATATAGGGTTTGTATGTCTTATTCAGTTGATCTATACATGCACGTGCTGTTTCATGTGTTGTTTATTTGATCTATAGGATCAAATAAACAACACAGAGAGGTGTGGTTTAATGAGGGGACAGAGGGACTGTGGGGATGATTACAGAGGAGAGGACCTCTCAATGTCACGTTAGGGCCAGAAAGACTGTACTGACTCTCACATTCAACCCCTAATCTGCAGTCAGTGTGGGAATTTTTTTTTTGGTGCAGGAGCGGAGTGAGTGATTGCATGTTAGGGAGTGTGGAGCGGGGCCCAAAGAAACGCTTGCCTAGGGTCCAATTTTTCAATATTTAAAAAAATTGTATGTTATAATATACTATACCAGTCAGTGAGTTTCATTAATAATATGCTTTATGTTAAAGGTTTTTTTAACAGAGCTTTAAAACAAATTTGCAGTAGTTGAGCTGCATATTTGACCTCATATATTTTCTAATCACCTCATACCAATCCCGTTTCAAATTCATGTCTTTTCAGGACTCCGGGGGCCTTTAAGTTATTTTCTTTATTGGTCTGCTTTGGTTTTAGCAACATAATATATTAAGTTATAAGTTGCTAAATATGTGTGTTCTACTTTCAGATTAATTAGTCTTTAATTAGTCCAGAGAGAAAATGAGTTGAGTTTTGCTGCATATGTGTTTGCCCTTTATTCTGTGTTTAGAGTAGCTGTACGCTTGATACTTTAATTAAAGCAAACATAATTTAGCCATATAGAAAATAGACTTGTGCATTTGAATTTGTAAAAATCTTCATTTTAACACATTTTATTAAAATGAAACTTAATGGACCTAAAATGAAACAAAAACAATGGATCCATTTGCATAAGTGTAAAAGAAACTGCTACGTTTGTTATCATTCCTTTGACCTCTTTTTTAAAAAATTAATGGTCGTAAAGTATCTCTGAATCGTGTTCAAGAATAACCATACATGGAAACATTCTAAATGAGTTGACCCAGAACTCGAGAAAGTCCATTGTGAAGGTTTGTTGAAGTGATTTGCAAAATATGTTAACCAAATGTCTCTAATACTAGTCCTCATGGAAACAACTAATTGTCATTATTTGATCTGAAACCCTGAGATCAGAGCAAAAACCCTCTCAGTCTCAGGGTCAAACTATGAGAGTTCCTAGGTATGAGAGTAACCCACATTCAAACCAGAAAGTTTAGTAAATACCCTAAAACACTTCACTGACTCCTGGACGTTATCTGCTCTAGAATTTTCTATCATGCCCATATATTTAATGCCATGCCCCATTTCCTTATGCTCTGTCCTGAACTTCTGATTCTTAGATTCCAGTTCTGCCCTTAGCTTCCTGAGCCCTGGCAGAGGGGTGTCCTGTCCAGAGCCCTGGCAGAGGGGTGTCCTGTCCTGAGCCCCAGCAGAGGGGTGTACTGTCCTGAGCTGCGGCAGAGGGATGTCCTGTCCTGAAGCCCCAGCAGAAGGGTGTACTGTCCTGAGCCGCGGCGGGATTACTGTCCTGAGCCGCGGCAGAGGGTGTACTGTCCTGAGCCGCGGCAGAGGGGGTGGTTACTGTCCTGAGCCCCGGCAGAGGGTGTACTTTCCTGAGCCCGGCAGAGGTTGTACTGTCCTGAGCCGCGGCAGAGGGGCTGACTGTCCTGAGCCCA
Source organism: Spea multiplicata (assembly GCA_009364415.1). Classification (NCBI taxonomy): domain Eukaryota; kingdom Metazoa; phylum Chordata; class Amphibia; order Anura; family Pelobatidae; genus Spea; species Spea multiplicata. The sequence goes on along the minus strand of VKOC01018715.1, from coordinate 5,650 downwards.
GCAGAGGGGATATCCTGTCCTGACCGCGGCAGAGGGTGTACTGTCCTGAGCCCCAGCAGTAGGGTGTCCTGTCCTGAGCCCCAGCAGAGGGGTGTCCTGTCCTGAGCCCCAGCAGAGGGGTGTCCTGTCCTGAGCCCCAGCAGAGGGGTATCCTGTCAAACCGGGATGGGTGGCAACCCTATTTATATTATAGTGTAGTGATGCAAGCAAATACTATAAATTACACATCTTTTACATATTTGGGTCCAAAGATGCTGTGAAAAATCAGAAAGCAATAAATGGGTATAGTGATGTTCTTATTCTGACAAAATAAATATTTTCCATTGTAGGAATTATGAGGAATAGGAAGTAATCATCAACTAAACTATGTCAAATTACTTATGATTAAGTTCATAGGGAGATGTGCTGATATAGTTTCATATGTATTTACAGTAAAGTAGGTCAGGGTTAACTCACAAGCTCTAGGTGACTACCACAAAACCCATTGCAAAAACATGAAGCTCCAAGGGGCCTTTAAGTACACCTGAATGGCACAAAATAAAAGATAATATTAACTTCTTCAGCTCTAGAAAAATAAACCTGGCCCAATAACCTGTCATGCAAATTCCTAGACTGTACTGTGGCCAAAGCTTTGTCAAGATCATTTCTAGTCCAAATTGGTAATGCTGGCTTAAAACTGAGGATATTTCTCTGCCCAAATCTCACTACTGGAATAATAAACAAGCAGAAAAATATGCTGAGAAGAAAAGAGTGGTCACAGATCCAAATAAAATATAACAACCTTCTCATTATAAACTTCTTAAGCAAACATTTAACGGTGGCCAAGTCATTTAGTTTCTTTGTCCTCCAGATAGTAGTCTCGTTGGGCCAGGCCTTTGTTATTGTTGTGTGGCTTTATGTGGGACAATGCTAAACACAATTACCAATATGTAATTAACAAAACAGATTTGAACTGTGTCTCTGAACAGCTTTGACCAATACTACTTAGATATTTAACCTCACTCTTCCCTAGACATACACTTGCATCAGCTCTTGGTTTCATTTATCATTGATCCCCACCATATTACTTTATGTGGGATAACATCCACCATGGGCATACTAGTTAATATGATGTCATAAAGTGAAATTGGTAAGTAATTCTAAAAATGATCTTACGATGACGCAGAAGCCTGTAAAAACACTTACTCTGCCTGTTTTAATTAGATCTTATTCAGATTTTACTTAGGGTGCACGTTGACTTTCACAGCACAATACCAGGTAAAATGAGGAGTCTAACAGCCTTCATAAGGCTCATTTTTGCCTCACTCCTGCCCAAAATGAACCAGATTTATTGAGATTCTTTGTCAAGTGCGTTGGAACAAGCAACACCATTGTCTAGGACGCAGAGAATTTTCTTTTGACCAATGTAGTGTTCTTAACAGCTGTTAAGTTAAGCAATGATGAGGGGACCATATCCTGGTAAGTACTATCTGTAGGAAGATTTACAGAGGAACAATTGAAATTCTATAGGTAATCTCGTTTTTTACAATATGATGCCCAATAAGTGTATAGTTTTATTTTATTTCTATACTGTGGAAGTTAGAGGTCACACTGACTACAGTGTCATTTTTCAGATCACTGACTTTGTCAAGATGACAGAGATCTGAATACTCAGCAGTGCACAGGAGGGTAAAATCTCATTTCAAATTGAACATGTTACATATTTGATCTTCTGAACTGATCAGGACGATAACTAAACCATACAGAAAATCAGCACATTTACAAAAGTGTTTCAAGACAGTTTCCCAAAATGGAAAGTAAAAGGCTGTTTCAGTTAGAATTGCAATAATGTGATTAAATGAGCAGTGGAAAGACAAATTATGGCTCAAAGCTGTTCCAAATATTTTGTGATAAATTTCCTCATCCTTGCTAAATGAATACTAAATAGAAGGAAATTAAGGCTCCTGTGAACATTTGTATTCCAGCATTGGCTAATGCATGTTAAAACACAGTCACTGGGAGCATTTTGAGATTAAAGTGACATAAGGTTTCAAGGTTTTGAAAAACCTTCAAAAACCTTCTTATCAACGACTTTGAAATTTTAATCATTTCAGAACTGCTTGACATGCATGGACAGAAACAAAAGGTAAATATGGCCCTGCTCAGCACCTCTCATTGCTTACTAAATAAACCATGGTCCATTTAAGGTCTCATAATGTTTATAGCAAGGCTAGCATATGCATTTATTTAGGTAATTCATTAGGTAAACATGGCGCTGCAGTATAAGAAATGCTATAAGGATCCTGGGTTATTTCACATCCCTCATCCTAGTGGTCCCCTTGGTTCATCTGTATATGAGACTTTTGCAGAATGCGGTGTTGCTACATTGAGACAGATCACAGAACAGTCTAGACCAGGGGCGTCCAAAATGCGGTCCGCGGGCCAAGTGTGTCACGCCGGACTTCAAGGTGCAGCACGTGTAAGCAGGGCCGGAGTGGCCCACCGGGAAATTTCCCAGTGAGCCGGTCTGTAGGCGAGCAGACCAAAGTTTTATTAGGCAGCCAGCTTGCACACACCGTGCTGCTCAGTGGCAGTGTCTCAGTGAGTGCTAACAGTAGAGTTTTTTTCTTGACAGGAAGAGGATCTTCATGTCGGAGGACACCAGGGAAAAAAGAGAAGCGAAAATGTAAGTATTTGGGAAAAAATAGTTAGGGTTTATGGACCTATATTTAAGGGAGGGGGGATTCACTTGGGGCATCATTAAAACTTAAATAATACAAAAGGGGGATGGCTGGGCTTTGAAATTACAAAATCAATATAAACAGGGGTGTGTGTGGCTGGGGGTAATACACATGGCAGTGGGGGCATCACATAAATTAATACTAAAGGGGGCCTGGCTGGGACATTGATACACAAGGGGCAAAAATTGTGTATAATTTTTTATACTTCATAGTGGCTTAGCCTGTCCTGATGTGTGTGTGTTTGGGTGTCAGTGTGGCAGAGTCTGTCCTAGTGTGTGTATTAGGTGTGTCGGTGTTGCAGAGCCTGTACGGTATTGTCAGCAGCCTGTACTGGTGTGTGTGTCTGCGGTGTGTGTCGGCTGTGGCAGAGCCTGTCCTGGTGTTGTTTGTGGTGTCGGTTGTGGGCTGTGGCCTGTTCCCTGGCGTGTGTGCGTTTGCTGTGTTCAGTGTTACAGAGCCTTGTCCTGGTGTGTGTGTCTGGGTGTTGTAGACCAAGTGTGACATAGGCCCTGGATCCGTGTGGCAGATGTGTGTGTGTTGTTTGGAGTCAGTGCTGGCAGAGCCCGTCCTGCGTGTGATGTTTGCGATGCTTGTCGGATTGCGTGTGGCAGAGCCCGTCCTCGGTGTGTGTGTTTGGGATTGAGCTTGTGCGCCAAACCTGTCCTGGTGTGTGGTGGGTGTTTGTGTGGCAGAACCTGTCCTGGTGTGTTTGTGTGTTAGTGAAGAGCCTTGTTGTTGCAGAGCCTGTCCTGGTGTGGTGTATGTTGGTTTGGTGTTGCGCAGATCTTCCTGGTGTGTGTGTTTGGGTGTCAGTGTGGCAGAGCCTGTCCTGGTGTGTATTTCGTCATCTTTTTCCTGGCACTTTACTTTCTGTAGGAATAAATTGAACTATTTCATTTTACTTATCTGGAGATAAAAAACCCTCCTGAATTAGTAGTCACTTCAGAGGACAAAACATTCTAGGTCCAGAAATCAGTGAGAGGAAAAGTAAAGGTTTTGTTTTATTTACTCTGTTTCAATCTGCATATTTTATTAAAAAGGATCAGTGGCACTAAATTGTGGTTTCAGGCATCCCGTGTATGATGATTTTTTTTTTAGTTTACTGATTACTCCTAATCCTATCACATCTATCTTGTATTATCTGCTGAGCACTCGTGTTCTCTTTATCCAGTACACATGGATGCCAAGGAGTTAAGATTGTCATCCATCTTGTGATTAATCTGCAGTGTGTGTCAGCCATCTTAAATCCATCTTGTACCCACGTGTGCTCCAGCCTTGTGCAGTCGGACTCATATATTTCTGATGAAGTGGCCCACTGCAGAGAAACTTGGACACCCCTGGTCTAGACATGTATTCATATTCTCCAAGAGGTTCTTTTGGGCTTAAGATGATCTCCAGCAATCTACAACAAGAGCAAAGCCTATTTCCCTATTGGGGAAGACTAGGGAGGCATGGGATTTGCTACATCCCTAGGTTTGTCGCATAGGACACCAGGGAAAGGAGAAATTTCTTACCGTAAATGTATTTTTCCTTAGTCTGTGCAACAGCCATTTATTTCTCTAGTATTAAAAAAAATGCATCCACCTTTTTGTGTCATCTCATTATTACACAAGACATGAGGGGGGTTGTGCTTATTTATAGGTCCAGGAGGAGATGTGTTTAATTTAACACCTGTCCTGTAGGAGTCAATGGGACAAGACCTAGATTTGGCTGCCGCAGGGACTCAGGGAAAAAAATCTACAGGAATCTATATTGTAATATGGATAAAATTAACCTTTTTAATGTTGAATACCTAAAAATGAAAATATATTTACATTACTAGACACAACAACATGCAATTGCTGCTTAGGAAATTGAATCTCACTGAATGATCTGCTGTAATATTAAGAACGAGAACATTTCATAGAAGGTAGTTTTCTAAATGTTCAGGCTCTGTAACTCCAGCTTTCAATAGAAGATGTATTGCATCCAAAAAAATGTTCCCGTATGAAATTATTCAGTGTGATGTCATTTTAGCGTGACACAAAATTTAAGAATTTAATGGATGCCTAAAATCTGGAGTAAATCAGTAAGAACGAAAGCATGTTAGTGCTTAATTGGATATTTTACGGTTTCCTGTAAGGAAAGTAATCATGGTACTACTTCAAAAAAAGTTAATGCTTCCCAAGTAAGGATGGACAGAGACTAGAAGCAAAACGACCCCAGTTAAATGACTTCTTTTAGGTTAGTATAGTGGCAAGACTAGCATAATAATTTTCTCTTCTGCACTTCTCTCCCTACTTCTCACTCCACTAATGCAATGGTGGCCATTGTAAATTAGCTTCCATTTACATTAATATAATGGTAGAGAAATAATCAGAGGAGCTGAAACAGGCTCCAGTTGTGATTTAATCACTAGGTGTGTACTGCACTATAACATGAACGATCTTGGAAATGTAGCACAAATTAGAAATATTTGAATTTGTATTCAAGCATATTCTAGCATATAACAAAATAAATGGGCTTGTCTTCTAAATAATAGCAATACTGTATGGTTTAATACAGAAATTATCCCAGACCTGTGAATCCGACTAAAACTATATTGACAGGGCCAGATTGGAAATGACAGGACACCTATTTAATGAGTAAATCAATTACCGTATTTTTCGCTCCATAAGACGCAGTTTTTTTCCTCCCAAAGTAGGATGAAAAATCAGCCGCGTCTTATGGAGCGAAGATGCAGCGCTTCAACTCCTGTGTTGGAAGCGTTTGTCTCGGGTGCCGGCGCTTTACGCTGGGCGCCGGCATATGACGTCAGACGCCGGCGCTCAGCAGTGAAGCGCCGGCACCCGAGACAAACGCCTCACGCTTCCAACACAGGAGTTTAAGGTAAGTGACCGGGGCGGCGGCGAGATCCTGAGAAGGGGGGGTTAGGGAGTTAGAGGGGAGAT
>VKOC01018714.1:0-30663 GCA_009364415.1 Spea multiplicata | reverse complement strand
GGGGCCATGGCCCCCCTACATTATGCTGTGCCCCCCAGTGTGCCCCCCCAAGTGAAACGCTATACCATTGAACACTAAGCTCCAATTGCAGCCGATGCAGCTGACAGTTTCAAAGTGGCTGTAAAACCGCCTCCGCTGGCTGCTTAATGGATTGCTGGCATGCCAATCACTGACTGAGGCTCTTCGTCCCGCCCTTTGAAGGGGGCGGGCTCTTACAGAACAGTTGCTTGTCATTGCCTGACAGGGAGAAGAGCAGTCTGCTGTGTTACAGTGGAAGAATGAAGGCCAGCACAAAAAAGTATTTCATTTTAAATAAATAGTGGAGGTGACAGAAGGAGGGACATTAACAAGGTGGGGGCTGCATTGGGAAAAGTAAATAATACACAAAGATGGTGGCTGGGGACATAATTACACATCAGGGTGGTTAGAAGGATGTCACATATATCAATACACAAACGGGGGGGTTAATACACATGGGTATGGGGGCCATTATATTAACCAGTACAAGGGGTTGGTGCATCAATACACAAGGGAGGGGGGCTGGCTGGGGGCATCAAATAAATCAATACACAAGGGAGGGGGCTGGCTGGGGGCATCAAATAAATCAATACACAAGGGTGTATTGCAAAAATGCACAAAGGGGGTGGCTGGGGGGCACAAATACACAAGGGTCAATACACACAAACAACAAAGCAATGTGGAAGGCATTTTATATGGTTATCCCATCCTGATGTGGGGGTCCATGTGGCAGCAGAGCCTGCCCTGGGGTATGTGTTTGGGTGTCAGTGTGGCAGAGCCTGTCCTGATATGTGTTTGGTCATCTGTTTCCTGGCACTTTACTTGCTGTAGAGGGTTAAATAGAACTTTGTAATTTTTATTTATCCAGATTTTGTGGTCACTTCAGAGGACAAAACTTTCTAGGCCTAGAAATCAGTGAGAGGAAAAGTAAAGGTTTTGTGTTATTTACTCTTATTTCAGTCTGAATATATTATTAAAAGTTAGATGTTGGTTCAGAGTTTGTAAAACTCAATTCTTGATTACAGTATACAGGACGCTATTCCCCTTTGGTTTCACAGACCAAGTGGTACTCAGCTTAGTTATATGCAGCCGTATGCATTTTGTCATCTGTGATGAGGTGTTCGTTTGGTGACGCAGCGCTAAGATGGTTGTGATGCATTAATGGCTAAAAGTTTTGTTGAAGTTTCCATTATGTCTAATCTCCTTAATTTATTTGGGCCTTTTTTGATTTCTGGGATTTTAATAATGTGATAAAAAAGAATGATTTATAGTTGTTTGGATGTCAAATAGTGTGTCAAATTCTGTTGATCTGTATCTGCTATGTTTCCATACATTATTTATGTATAACTGCAAATACAGGTTTTTTTTTATCTCATTCAGTTGCGTGTGCTGTTTCCATGTGTTGTTTATTTGATCTATACCTGAACTACAGGGTGTAAGTAAAAGAGCGGTATGGTTTAGTGAATGAGGGGACAAAGGGACTCTGGAGCTGATTACAGGGGAGAGGACCTCTCAATGTCACGGTGCAGTCAGAAGGAGGGAACACTGCACTGACTCTCACAGTCTTCCCCTGATCTGTAGTCAGTGTGTCAAATATATTGGCAGCAGGGTCTAATATTAATATATATCGGAAGCTGGGGCTAATATTAATATATATTGGCTGCAGGGCCTATTATCAATAAATATTGGCTGCAGGGGCTAATATTTATATATATTGGCTGCAGGGACTAATAATATATATCGGCAGTAGGGGCTAATATTAATATATGTTGGCAGCAGGGTATAATTTTTATGTATATCGGCAGCAGGGTATAATATAAGTATGTATATCGTCAGCAGGGTATAATATAAGTATGTATCCGCAGCAGGGGCTAATATTAATATATATCCGCTGCAGGGGTTAATATTAATATATATATATCAGAAGCAGGGTGTAATATTTCTATATATATGCAGCAGGGTCTAATATTTATATATATTGTCAGCAGGGGCTAATATTAAAGAATGAAAAATAACTGTCACTTTAGCTGTTATTTTGAAATCATATTTTAATCACAGTCTTTACTTCAAAGAGATAAATACATATTGTGTAGTTAAAAATGCACGTCTAACGTGTGTATATATATATATAGTGTATATATATAATATATAATATAAGTGTAATAATGTAACGTTTGTTAATTGGCCCCCCTACTTTGGTCCCTGGCCCCCCATGTGCCCCCCCTAAATATGAAAGCTGGAGACGCCACTGCTTCTGCCTTCTTGGGGTCGAGTCACCGGGAAGTGGATTCAGTATCTGAGCTGAGTGTCCCTGATGACTTCTAGTAAACCAGCATGTCCTCTTGGCCATCCTGAAGGAACACGTCAGCCTTAATAGAGCTGTGATTGATGAGGTGGGGCAGTGGGCAGCAGCCTGCTGAGTTCAAGAAAGAACATGACCAGAAAGGGAACAAAACGCCTACCCTAGCTGTCAAAAACCTGCTGTTTGCCCGGAGGTGAAAGGTCACCGTCTGTCCTGAATGGACCTCAAAAAAAACCTCAAGGCTGTGTACTATTAACCCATTGTTAACGGTACAGAATTTCGGAACTGCTCAGGAATCTTGTTGCTGGGATAAAAAGATCTTCTTAGGTTTCAGCTTCTAAACGGAGAGATACACCGATACATTAGGTGGAGAGGCTCGGCTCACAAGCTTACAATCTTGAGACATCTCCAGTTCTTCGCACCCAAGTGGTATACTCACCACCGATCAACTCTACCCTCGTGTAGTAACGAGACCCATGATACATATGCATAGCAAGCAGTCCCATTGATTTCAACGTCATTGCTTTCCTGCCACTGATTGGCTGCTTCAAGCATCCAATTAGTGGCGCAAAAAAAAAAAAATAATGGGCCAAGGACACTCACCATAGGAAACCAATGTAAAGGCTCCATTAGTTACTAAGTTTATAATAACTCTTTTTAAACTTAAGAAAAATATCACTTTTTATATATAACTCCCAATGCAGCAAAAATATTTAAAATGTTTATTCTCCGTACATAAATATAATTTTCTATTTTATTTATGTTTTACAGTTGATTTTTTTTTTCCCCCCAGAAAAAAAATAATCTACACAATAAATAATAATAAAAAGAAAACATATAAAAAAGGTGTGCTTTCAAATGGAGTTTGCCTGCAAAGAACCCTTTCCTGAGAATTGCTTCTTTAAGATGCAGTAAGTGCAATTATTATACCATCTGGTGCTGAGGGGTTTATACCAAGAAAAAAAAAACATGCGTAATTACAGAGTATTTATATTCCGACGTGCCTTTGGAAGCTTTATAATATAGACTTCATTATTTTTATGTGTTATGAAGGCAGCTGCGCTGTGTTTATCAATGATGAATATAATTATACAAAATATCTCATTTTAAACTGCCGCGCGCTCGCAAAACATGTTTTTGCCTGGAGAATTAAAGTGAGAAAATGGATTAAATCCAAGAAAATATATTTTCAGCTTTTTTTCTTTATCCTAAATTTAAGCCTGTGTAAACTGTGCTATGAAGATACATGTTAAGAAAAAAATGACGGCGTCCTTTTAAAGCTTTTAGCTTAGTGGAAGGATTTGAAGACTAATTCTGTATGGATATCTGGGAACTCTATGGGTTTGGCCCAGGGGTCTCCAGGTGACGCGCTAACTTCCCCAGGTCTCTGGGTCAGTTTCTTCTTTCTCCTGGAAGGGCAGTGGCATGTGGCCACTCCCTGCCCATATTACGATTATGCCCCAGTAACTTTTCCCTGACCCCGCCCATATTCAGATTATTCCCCGTTTGACTTTTCCGTAACTCCGCCCACATTCTGATCGCTCCCCAGATTCTTCTAACCCTCTTTTGGGGAGCCCAGAATGTTTGCTGAGTGTATCAATGAGTGTTCCGCAATCCTGCATTTAGATGTTACATTTTGTAAATATAAAGTTAAGTAAATAGTGATTTTGGACATTTTTAATGTTTAGAGGTATATGGGTGGCAATTGCTTTTTTTTACAATACCTATTTGGGGTCTTACCATTCATTAGAATATGTATTCAAATAGAAAAAAAATGTCATTAATTAAATGTATTAAAATTATTTTTTTTAATATATAATAAAGAACTTTTAGAGCGGTAGTTATTGAATGAAACTAATAGTATGGAATACAAAAAAAATCAGATCCATTTTTTCCGATCCACATAACACAATCTGTCCTTTGGAAGTGACCTCCAGGGAAATAATGGTTACGATTATCTACCAAGGAAGTAAGCGGCATTGAGGTGGCTCGTTAAGTGAGGTGGGTGGGTGGCCACACCTCTGATCCTATACATGTCCATTGCCAGCCCCGCCCCTTCTCACCTCTTGCCACACCTCCCAGCACAGGTGTCACGCTATGGACTCCTGAAATGTTGGCCGAAATGCTGTGGCATAACCATAAGGCTTGTTGGGAACCTGAATCAAATAGGCAGACCTGAGAGCTCTCCGAGTGAAGCGCCAGGTCTCCAAGTCAGTACGAGGTTGGCCCTTCCTAGTGTATAGTGAAGTCAAGAAGCTGATACACAATTCTCCCGTGGACACTGCCCAACCTTTTCTTTGTATTTAGAAACAAAAACTATATGATTGACAGAAAACAAGTGGAATAGACATACTCAAATAAACCGTATACACGGGTAAATGTAGCTTGAGCAGCAGTAATGGGGAACCCCATTTTGTTAGAGTGTGGAACCTCCCACTTCTATTCTTGCTTCAATGAAAGAAGCCATTCCACAAAAAATGGCACGCTAAGCAAACTGTCGCAGACCAATCATCTTATTGTTTCCTCTGGAGGCTTAATAACATAAAAAACAACACAAAAACTTTTCTCACATGACAATTAACTGTTCCCTGCTCAATTCTATACGGGACAACATTTGGAGAAATCAGATACTCTGTTCATCAAGGGATACTAAAATCACCATTAAAGAGGCTGTCCCACTGAAGAAAATCACACAAAATAACATGCGTTATGCACCAGCACGTTATCTTTGTAATAACAATCTGAAGAAGGGACCACCGAGGTCTCAAGAGTTTATGTAACTTTACATCCTTTTTATGTTGACTCAATAAGTACCAACTTCGACTGAAGTCATGCGTTTTTCTTATTAATAATGCTCACCTGTAGTTATTTTACCTTTTAAAATCCGGTTTAGTGCTTTTTTTCCCACCTTTCATAAGGTGTCAATCACCTGCTGCACTTTAAAAACCTTAAGTATATCCTTGTCAGACGTGGCCGGCCGCTGGGAACGTTTCCCTCGTAGAAACAGACACATGGCAGACCACCTGCTGCTCGGGGTAATCTCATTTAAATCCTCATGAATGGAAACATCTGCTTAGAGCAAAATCCCCGCTACATACTTACAGTAACTTCAAAGAACCAGCAGCGACTCGGCTAAATCTCTCGCTATAATCCATTTGACTTCTACTTAGACTAGTCCTGGTGGAAGGAAGTTTTGCCTGTTGTCTTGTTTACATAGTCAGCTAAGCTGATGGGTCACACGAAGTCATTATTTACTTAAACTGAACTTCAGGCCTTCGCCCTGCCCTTCTTCTGCAAAAGACAACATTCGGCATCCCGACTTCTGAGGGCTCCAACCTTGATGGGGCAGCCGTAGACATACGAGGGCTTATTAATGCGATGCCATTTAATGAGCTCCAACATGTTGTTAAGCAACATCACTTCTGGAAGCACCGAAGGACAAACCATGTGGCCAGTGGTGTATTTATTCCGGGGCGCTGGCCTAGAGCTGACCCATTATGGTTGGCCATCTGCTGGAGACACGCGGCCAAACACTACAAAAATGGAACCTAGGCTTGATTTCGATGGAGCAGTGATTCTTATGAAGCACAGGCACTGGCGGGGATCATAGGCACCCCCAATTAGCCTGTCCAACCTCAATAAATGAACAAGTTCTCGGAAAACCAATGAACCATAGGCATCACGTTACAAAAGAGTTTTCAGGGCAATGCCTTTCATGCCATTGCAGGAGGGATTAAAGTCATGACCTCCCCTGTGCTTAGCGTTTGAATATTGAATATTAATAAAAAAAATAACTATTTTAATTCATTATTTAATAATAATCTGCATTGTTTAGGGTGAAGCGTCCCATCGCCTATTTAAAGGGCTTACATACCAGCCGGAAGTGCGAATGAATTATTCTAGATAGACGGATCCGCAGACAGAATTTTAATCTGCTTCTTTAGGGCTGGGGCACGGATCGACTGACGGTGGAAATGATATATCACAAGGTTATTGGAGCTACAGACACCCCCCATCTACCAATCCATACGGCATAAGGTTTCCCAATGCTTACTAATTGAAAGGAAGTTAACTGTTCCACTTGAACAAGCACAAGACATAGAGGATATTATATAACATGTAATGTTCCTATATTCTGTTTCCTAGCTGTTAGAAAGTTCTACCTCCCAAAGTACGTAGTGTGTTTCTAAAATTTCTAAAAACTGCAAAATAAATGAACAAAAAGCTAATAATAAACTAGCATATTTTCACCAAATAATCAAAATATCATTTTTAGACATTAGGGAAGCCAAAAAAAGTTACACAATTTCTTTGTAAAATAAAATTACTTTTGAAAAACTAATCCATAAAAATAATAATAATAATAACAAATATATATAAAATATATATTATATATATATTTTATTATTATTATTATTTATATATATATATATAATATATATATATATATATATATATATATACATAAGAAGCACTGAATGTATGGGAACATATCATTGCAGAAAATTTAATATTTTCAGAAATCTGTTAATATTTGTATATACAATGGTGTGCCTAGTGGAAAAGTCAAAACGTTTATTCACATTAAGATGAGATATCGCTGCTTAGAAGACAAGGGAAAAGGTTAACACCGGGTGATGAAGTATCATTCACTGCTCTATATATCATACTCAAGTGTCGCTCCATAATGCAGGCTAATCTTTCAACTCACATACAATGGGTTACAGACAGACTGGTTATAGAACGAGCCTCACCTTTGAAGTATGGAAGTGAGTCTTTGAGCATCAAATTGATACTTGCAAGACTTGACAAGGAAGAGTTGTCTTTAACACGTTCTCAAATGCCAGCAGAGCATGAGGACTTTCACCTGGGAAAGGTTTTAGAGGAGTATTTGTTAGATCCTAAATTTTAATGAATGTGTTAGATGGCGAAAATGTTGACGGAACGCAAGAGTGCCCATGGTAGATGACGGCTCGAAGTCTTTGGGGTTACCAAAGACTTCGAGCCGTCATCTACCATGGGCACTTCTTTTAAGTTGAGTTCGGTAGCGCTAGGACTCTACCCACTGCCAGATGAGACAAGAAACCATAAGGGAGAACCCATGTCTGATCTCGGATGGATTTCTGGTTAACCTGACGGATCATGAATTTAAATTAATTCTATTCTTAAATTGGCACCTATATAGACAAAGGACAACACCCAATTCATGGTGAGCTTTGTTGAGCTTTAAAGGTCAACCACGGTTAGTTTCTCTTGCAAGATAGGTCAAGTTGGATGTACGTAAAGTATATAGAACTTTGTAAGGTTTCTATAAGGATTTAGTTATCCCGTATGAAAGGCCAACTGAACAGGAATATTTCCAGGGTTGGAGTGCAATAATTCACAGTGTAATTAAATATTAGTTTCATTAAAGAATGAGTAGGCTACCAAAAGATCTCCTTCTTCTGGGGTGAAATGGCTTCATGAAGGGGCAGGAGTGTGGGCAATGGCCAAAACCCTGCCTGGAGAAAGAAGAATCTCATGATCTGGAGACCTGGGACTTCGCCTGGGTCATGGCAAGAAGAGACAAGACATCTCAACAGGAATACTTTAAGTAACGTTGTTGTCAGTTTACCTCTCAATTACCTAAAATAGGCTTAACTTGTAATGTGTCTTCAGGTAACATTCTGCTTGGGAATTCTGTGCATTTTCTGCTGTCAACCTTTGTCAAGACGTCACAAATGAATGCGTAATTGAGGCAGGTGAGACGTTCTTAAAGTAATATTGACTCTGTAATGGAAGAAGATGACCATGTGTGCCTCTGTTGACAATAGCTGCATGTGGGTGTATAAAGCCTTGCAGATGAAAAGAATGGCATCATTTATTATGCGTTTCACCTGCCTACTGCTCTGGGACAAATATTTTGCCTTCGGCTGATCAAATATGCTTTATTGATGATCTAAAGCACCGTCATTTCCTGCTCATCCGTGCATTCGGGTTTTTTTTAAGTATCATTCATTCAGATTGATCTTTCTGTCATCATTTCCTTGAGGAATCTTTTAGTTGTCTGGTTTGGAGGTGATTTACTCAAATGTTTGTCTTTTCAAGAAACAAAAAAAAGGGATATCTAGTTTGCTCCATTGAGTGCTAGATTTGCAGGTAGACCATTGTTCTGCCGTGTAACTGACCCTCGGGTATACAGCGAGTCGAATACAAGGTGAATGGGTATAATAGAACACGTTATAATTGACTTTTTAACCATTTCCGATAAAAACGGTGGAAATAGTTAGTTTTGTTGAAACATGTTGAGTAACAGTCTTGGAGAAAAAAAATGGTCTTCCATATACAAATCTGAAACAATAGTAAACAGAGAATAGGAATTCGAATCCCACTAAAGGTTTTTGTCATTGGTTCAGCTATAGTTTTGGCCCCTCTTTTAATATCAGCTCAGCGGGACCAGACAGATCTAAGACCATGTTAGATACACAGAGAGGAACCGGTTGGGCCGTCTACCGTGTGCTTTTTGAATGACTTTTCAGCTGTCTTTTATTGCTTGTTAATTCTTTAGGATACTTTTATAGACATCCCACACTCCCTTAACGTTACTTGCTGTGCTTGTCAATACTACAAACACTGGAAGGTATCTACTGCCTTCTTTGTGAAATACAAAGTTTCCATCAGTTTTCAGTCTTTCATCCTCTAACTTGTCTCGTTTTTCTTCGAATGTTTCCCATTTGGAATTGAATCCCTTGATATATGTTTCTATAATATCTCCCCTCTCCATTCTCTCTTCTAATGTGTACATATCACACCTCCCGAGTGTCCTACTTTCCACACCGTCCTGCCAAGCAGTTTCTCATTGCCTCGACAGCTCCCTGAGCTGTGAAATAGACCTAGCTCTGTCCCACATGGCCCACATGGCCCCGCTACTAGCTCTACGACTCTGACTTTGGACACATGAAAAGTTGGGGTCTCAAACATATTGTTAAGTCTTTCCTGGTAGGTTTTGTTAGTAAAGCCATGTGCCATGTTACCCCTTCTTTGAACTCTCTCTAACTTATATATATATATGTCCTTCTGGAGAGACAGTCACCTTATGCTAAATGAGATGTCATCAATGATCTAAAGAGTGTCAATAATATGTCCTTTTTCTTCCTATCCATCCTAATATCCTACTGTCCATTGTCTTCTTTAAATAAGCTGAAACGATACCGGTTTGGCACATAGCCATACCCCATATCCCAAACCCCAGCCCATTCCTCTAATTTTCTTAGTTTTTTTGTCATGTTCATGTATATTTTTGACAAGAGCCTCCACCATAGAAGTTGATTACGTTGAGACTCCATTTTTTTTGTATAAAACAGATGGAACTGGAGGAACCCAATAATTAGTGGATGTATAAAAGTCCATATACAAAGCTGGTTACCACATGGCTTATGTGTGCCCGTCAGCTAGCAATCTGTCGGTGACTTGGGTGTTTTAGCCGTTAGGGTATCTTTCACTGCTGGTATCGATGCAGTAGCATCACCTGCTTCACACGTGGAAGAAAAGGTTTGCTGAGATACCAGTATAATGGAACCCATTTACTGGGGGGAAGAGTGACAGCTTCTACAGAGATAATCGCCAGTAATCATATATTTATTTTAAAGATGAAGTTACGAAAGCCTGACGTATGTGTCTGGGGTTCCTATTCTCCTTCTTCCTTCACTTTCGCCAGGATGAACTCTAGATGTTCCTCAACAAAGTCAAAATACTACACAGGTCATCTTATTTAACCAGATGAAATCAAATAGCCTCTCCGTCTGATTCTAGAACAATAAATATTCCCAGACACCAAGGGCTTTAAACCTAAAAAAAAAATTCTGTTCTTGCCTTTTCTCTGTATAATAAGAATTACTGGGGTTTTCTCTCCTAAATTTTGAATGGAATCACAGTTTTGTAAGTGAATTTACACGGTTTGGCCAAAATACTTAATATTTATGAAATATACCTGTTTATTAGAAGATGACATTGATAGAGGCTCCTGTTTTACTGTAAAACAGGCACTGTACAGTATGGGGCCCCTGCCAGCTTTGCTGAGGGGCCCTTCCCAAAGAGGAACTTATATGCACTTATATTATAGAGCAAATAAACTCAATTTTGCTCAGTAATGAAATATTACAGGCGTCATTAATAACCAGTTCTATAGGGCTTACTTCTGTACGAAGAATCATTAGGGGGCATCCTAAAATCTGGAGCCCCCCCTGCATCACTAGGGTCTCTTTTACACCCCTGATCGTCAGGAATGCCCCATGGGTTGCTATGATAAGTTCTCAAGTTTTACGATTTTGTCCAATAATATTCAAAGAGCACTCTATGTACAGTATTAGTTAAGAGTTAAGAGCTATTCATATTGATCTAACCAACCAGAGCCTATATAGGTTTACATTTTAGAAATTAATGGTTCAAAAAAAAAAATGTATACTCAGGAAAAGTTACTAGTATAGCTACAGTCGTTGTGACCGGGTCACTAATAACTAATTTAATATAAACTTCTTACGACGTATTGGTAAATCCCCGCAATGGCAGAGCTCTCCATACGACAGGCTTCTCTCGGAGTCCCCATGTCTGTTGATTGTTGTCTCGATCCTCTAGGCCCCTAGGCGTACGCATAGACATGAATCAAATCTGTCTCCGCGGCTCGTTCAACCCGTCATCAACTTCTCATGGATGATATCTGCCACACTAGTAAGACACTTTGCACCTACCTGAGGGCTACAAGATTATTATTATTTATTGTTTTATATAGCGCCATCAAATTCCGTAGCGCTGTACAATGGGTACAAGGCCTATTAAAACGGCAGGTGGCCTCAGTCTTCAGGGGCCCTAAGAATGTCTGGTACTGCCAAAAGATGCGATATCATATCTATGTCTTCATAGATCTCTTTTTTTTCCCAGTCCCATGTGGCTGCTCTTCTTGACATCATATCTTGGAATTATTTCCAGCTAGACTCTTGGATAAAACACGTATGGTCCTGGATTGACCAGCAGGGGGCGCCGGAGCAGATCCATTCACAGAGTCCGTCTCGGATGTGATCTGCCGCTGGCCTTACAGTGAAAGAAATGAAAAAGTCATTAGTTATCATTCTTAGAATACAGTATCAAGTTAACATAAGTAACTGAGCTTTTCTTAATCGTCTGAATATATGAATGAATGACGGGGGAGGGGGTTGGTGCCAAGTCTTATCTGCAGGAAGCTCCCGTGAAATACCGTAGGACAATCGTGTCTTTTATAAAAGAAATAAAAGCATGTCGCGTTTTCCAGTTCATTGGAAAAACGTCTTTTTCTTATAATTTCATTTTGCAGTCTTTAAAAATATAAAGGTGGGGGAGGGGGGGTTATGTATCCGCTAATAACTTCTATGGAAATGGTTTTTAAGAAAGAGGAGGCAGGGGTCACTCATGTAGTAAAAAAGAAAGACAATACCTATATTAATATTCTTTAATAAATGATTAATAAAGAACATCTTTTATTTATGTTAGGATCCCTTTAAGGGTATTCTGCTTTTATGTTCATATTAATATCTTTACATCTTTTACCACAACTCTTGAAATATACAGACATTCTAAGGGTTTTCTCGTGCAACATTTTGATTTTGAGGAGTCCGAGTTCTCGGATCCAATATCACTGTATATTGTATAAAAGGGGTATTGTCACTTTGGGAGTGTTAAGCATGATTTCATTTAATTATTTAAAACTACTACTTAATTTAATTTATATTTCTCATTGCCAATTGGTGTATTTTTTTTTTGAGAATTATAATCATGATAGCTGAGATTGGCCGCAGTCTGTGGCAGATACAGCATTATCCAATCAATTTCCTGTCCTGAACTTCCCTTTAAATCTCCTCCCCCCAGCCTTACAGTGGCTGCCCGAACCAATCACAATTATCAGCAACTTCGCAACAGGGGAGAGATAACTTAGTGAGGAGAAATAATATTCCCCAGAATGTAAGCTCATTTGAACAGGGACCTTGTCACAGATTTGTGTCCGTAAGTCCAAATTGTTATCTGATGCTTTTCTTGGTACGTCATGTTTATGATATGACATCATGGTAAGGTTAGGAAGGGACTGAGGAATATAATGGAGCTATATAAATCATGGCATTATGACATCATGGTAAAGTTAGGAAGGGACTGCGGAATATGATGAAGCTATATATATCATGGCATTATGACATCATGGTAAGGGTGGGAAGGCACTGAGGAATATTATGGAGCTATATATATGATGGCGTTATGACATCATGGTAAAGTTAGGAAGGTACTGCAGAATATGATAGAGCTATAAAAAATCGTGGTAATATGACATCATGGTAACGTTAAGGAGGTACTGTGGAATATGATGAAGCTATATATATATATCATGGCATTATGACATCATGGTAAGGGTGGGCAGGCACTGATGAATATTATGGAGCTAAATAAATCATGGTAATATGACAGCAGGGTAAAGTTAGGAAGGTACTGCGGAATATGATGGCACTGGCCTTAAAGCACCTTGTTACACCTTGTTATCCCCCGTTCGTCCCTGACAAAGTGTGTAGTTGTCCAACTGACTACTGAAGGGCTGCATCCTCAACGCACATCTCAGTGATCACTTGTTTGATCCTCTTAAGGTACCCTCTACTCATTTAGGTAAGAATCTTGAGTTATTTACTAAACTCATGGCTAAATCATTGGGGAGATGTTTCATAAAACTCTAACATTACATATGCAGTGTCCAGGGCCGACTCACTGGCGCTAGAAAATATTCAATCCCAAAAAATGTTTACAGCAGGAAACATTTATTTGGTTGGTTCCTATAAGCCATCAAATGTTATCTTGCTATAAATATTATCACCGGTATTTATTGATTTTGGGGAAATTTTTCATACTTTGCTCATCGATCACCTGGACAGCCATCTTTCAATAAAAAGAACCTCGAAGTTTGTTTTCCACGGTGGTCTTATACAGATGCAGAGACCACTTTCTTTTGGTAGAATGTAATCTGCCCCAGAGTTATTTTTTTGGCAATTATTTTAGATTATATCCATATGTTTTTTATAAAAATTGAGATTATAAAAACAAACTAACTGCCAGAGAAAATTACACATTAAACAAAGACCACTACACTTCAAATTCACACAGATAGAGTTCTCATTACCTTATTGTAATTATTAAATGTTATAATTATAGTTACTTAAAAAGAATAATGTAGACTTTTTTCAAACGCACGGGTGGTAAGAAATTTATGTGTAAGCTTGAGTTCTCAATCAATAAAACACAGAGTTTTATACAGAAATATGTAATTTATGCTTTGTATAAAAATATTAAATCAGGATATTAGGTCAGTTTTTAGCTGTTTAGTTGCAAAAAAAGCTTATTACATAGCTATATACGGTAGGTTGAAAAAAAGACATTCATCATGTTCACCTCCTCGGCTCTCTTGTACCTAGAGGGATACCAACCGTACCCCTCTGACGAGGCCAGTGAAGGCTGAAACGTATGTCTGGGGTTGTTGCTTGTCTCACGCTGGGGAAATTTGCCTTACAGTTCAGTTCTGGACTCTCTTCGGGGAAGGATCAGACTGATATGAAGATGGAGATTTTTTGTGCCTCCGTAATGGCACAAGAGACCTAAAACTTGAGATGCTCCTATGTGGGGACGCACCGTCTATGAAGCGGCGGTCAACCATACCAATCACGCAATGAGCGTCCTAGTAGCGAGGGAATGTACAGGCATACGGCTCTGAATCCAGACCAACAACTCAGGAAGAACAAGAAGCTTAGATGAGCCGAATGGTTCTTATCTCCCATGAAATTCTAATGCATTAAAAAAAAAGGAAACTTTAATTCAATTTTGTCCCAAGAGGACTCAGAGGGCAATCAGATTTCTTTCCATGGGTCAGCATGAACTCAATGAAGAAATCTGGTTTTCTCTCATTTTAAAGGATGAACGGATTATACTTGTATATAGTAAATATATCTCCACATATTTATATATATATAATAATTGTTTTCCTTTGCCAAATGCATCACTTTACTTTCTGCTATGTTAAAATGCACCTTCCATTTTACTGTCCAGGCTCCCATTGTAAATCCAACTTCACTGAGATTACATCAATTTCTCATTTAATTAGGTTACATAATTCTGAGTCGCCCACAAGATATTACTTTCAGTGCCCTATTCTAGATCATTAATAAATAAATGAAAAGGCACGGGAAGAAGGATGCCACTCAACCCACAGTAACCCTCCGTATTCCGACATTCAACTAATTCTCTGTCCGTCTACAAATTATATATATCCCAATGCTTTGTGTTTTCATTTACACATTATTGTACAGCGCTACGGAATTTGATGGCGCTATATAAAATAATAAATAATAATTATAATAATTTATATGGTCTTTTTCGGTTTCATTCTCTTCGGATAGATCTTCAAGCTAATTCCATTACATTGCAATGAAGACGTTAAATGTGTGAGATTTAACATATGGTAACATATAAGGATTCTTTTTTTTTTTTTTTTAAATCTTTTTTATTGAGTTTTAAGAGAAGAGAATTAAAAAAAAAAAATGGAAGTCATTGCATTTACCTTTTTCTGATAAAAGCCAGATGTGCGTGCGTTAGATAAAGAGGGGTAACCTACCGGTACATTAGCAGCAGCTGTTATACTAGTGAGCGGCGGGTTCTTGTTACCAAATAACGTTTCCTTTTAGCATGCTGATAACTTTTGAACCAATATGCCTACATTTAAGAAAAAAATTAACTATGAAATTGTTTTAAAAAGAGTCTGTTTTTCAGGGGTACTTTAACTTAAAGAAGTAATACGCCTGCAGAGTCTTTGCTTAGTTATATCAATGCTAATCTGGGTTTGGATGGGCTTTCAAGAATATCACCCTTCCTTTATCAAGTATATATTTATTTTTATTTTTTTTTGTTAATTGTAGGTTATATTTCCAGAATTTTGAGGAATTATACAGTACGCGCTTGTGATGGAGAGTATGCGTCGCTGAAATGTCCGCACAGAACCACTATCAGTATTCAGTCGTCGTTTTACGGCCGGAACGTACCCAGCCATCAGATGTGCCCAACGCGGAATTTCCGATCGTTCGCCGCGTTTCTCAGAGAAGACGTGTCCTGTTCAACTGCCACATCTCTTCAGGTACAGCTCGGCATATAAGTTTTATTAAAGCATATGGGGGGGGAAGGCTGAACTGTGTTTACTTTAGTAGCTGTGATTTACTTTATGAGCCTACAAAGAGTCTATTGAGGTCATGCTGAGCTGCTTCATCTGAGTTGTTATGATCTGTGTGTGTCCGCATGAGAATGATCGCTGTGCATACACTAAAAACCATACTTCTAAGCTTGGGAACTCTCCAAGATGCTGGCTTGGAAGTCTCTTCTTCCTCCTCCATATGGGAGCCTAGAGGGTGGAGAGCTGGGTCTGAGAAGTTGGGGCTACCTTGGAGGAGAACTATGATTGGGATGTGTTAACGCTGGAACAATGGACAAACCAGTGGCAAGAGGGGGGTAGATGGTGTGAGAAGGGGGTTGGGGGGCCCTTAACAGATTCTCGCACCGGGGCCCTGAGGCTTCTAGTTACGCCCATGGGACATACTATGGCCTAATGTCATTTTACACAACCACGTAAACTAGCGCAATGTTGCTTCTGATGTAAGTAGTTCTAGCATTGACTATTTGACCTGACAGCAAGTTAAACCTGGTGAGGCTCTTTTGGTGGCACCAAACTTTTCTTGGGGGAATTGCCCTGTTGCCCCTCTCCCATTTCCCATCGATGGAACTTGGTGAGAAATGTACAGGACCGAGCCGGTAATGGGAAGAGTTAAATACGGCTCTTCTCCAACTAGAGATTAAGCTGCTGCCCCAGTAACCAGCTGCCATGCGTGGAGCCATTGGGTTGACCATACTGGATTCCTTCTTTATGATGGTGCTGAGGAAGTCCTGCTTACCTGTTGAGGTCCTTTCATCCATAGCCTTTCCTTAAGACAGAGACATAAGATGGCACGATAAGAATGTAGTGTGTTTATCTGGAAGATTGGGCAGAGATCACAGAGTTTGAACACGCACATGGAACGTTTACAGATTTCCAAAACATTCTATTATGTAAAAAGCTATATTTTTTTCACAATATTTTTAAAAAGCTGTAACGGTGCTGTCCTTCTACAAAAAAAATGTAATGGGTTCTTTGGCATGTTTAGCTAGCCTGTACAACCTAAGCAGATCTGCCATTTTATTTTTTCCTCTAAAAGTTATATCATGGAAAAATAACAGAAAAAAAATAAATAAAAAGAAGGCAAAAGTTTACATAAATAATAAAAAAAAAATTCTGGGAAAGGTTTGGGTATTTAGGTCCATCTAGTACGCTTGTTTTTCCTGCTGTAAAGACTCAGATCTTAACCAGTCATTGGTCTCGTCTACCACCTCTGCTTGGAGGCTATTCCACTTATCTAGCACTCTCTCAGTAAATGAAAATTTCCTTGCATTACAGCTCATCCTCGGACCCTCAAGTTCTTGTATTAATATCTTGTATTTTCACTCACAATCTGCTCACCCTACTTAGACAACAGGCTACTTTTTAAATGTTTTTTATTTAGATATTTTTCTCACTTTTCCAAGTGTATACATTTTTATTTTTTAGAACAAAAAATGTCATTATTTCTATTAATCAGATTTATTTTTTTTTCTACGTTGGTTGTGGGGTCAATTTAACTTTTGAAAAGTTTAAATGAGTCACTTGCTGTGAATTGAGTTCACTCATCCTTTATACCGCGTTCAAAGCTTCCGGTTCTCTCCGATCTTTAACAAGTTTTTATAACAGTTTGTGTTCGTCGATAGCGGACTAAACAGAAGCTAAAACTAGAGCGCTGACAGTCAGTCTGCAAATCACAAGCAGGTACGTCGTTGGACTTGAAAGTCGTTTATTTCCAGAAGGAAAACCGGAGGCCTTGCAGAGAATTGAAAACCGATGAGTTACGAGACCTGCATGCAATCAAATAAAACCTTTTCCGCTCGTGTTTGGAGGTACGGCGCGTTAGAAACCACAGCTGTCCGACCTGTTCTGCCTCTGCTTTCTGGTGGACAGAGAGCTACAGTAGAAAGGGCCAGATCTGCATTATAAAAAACCAAATGAAGTCTTTGTGAAAGGGACACTTCGGCCATCATACGCATGTTAATGCATAGGGCAGCTGAGAGGTCCCTTTATATTTAACAACCCCCTCCATATGCATTTGCCACTTGCCCCTAACCCCCCGCCAGTGATAGTTCATGTAGGAGATGTGTTGGCTCTCTTGCATGGGATAAACTTGCCATCATTGGGCCGTAGGAACGTTTCTCTCAGTAGAGCCACCGTGTACAAATGGTGGAAAGCCTCCTTTTTCCCAATCTGATCTTCTTCTCATTTTCTGGCAAGGTCCTACTGCCACGAGGAGGCCTTTGGAGTAGGGGGACTACATCAGCCATGTTTTCCAGGACACATACCACTTCTACATATCGCTGGCCAACCCAAATAATGCTACATGCTGCCCTGTAGTATGTAGGATGTATAATTGGTTCCCTTCCGTGAGTCTATACATCCCGCATGGCCAATGTGGAAACCCACTAACAAACATATAATGAATTTTAGCAAACTATACTTTAAAACAAAAAAAACTGGGCCAAAAAATAATGAATGTGATTCTCTTTAGCAGAATTAAAATAGAAATCAATGTAAACAAACATGAATAATAAATCCGAAAATAACTGAATTTTATGGTGGCAGAAACGGCTGTTTGTCTTTATGTTAAAATAAATGTGTACTCCTAATAAAATTAGCACATTCTGTTAGTTCTAATAGACAATGACAATTAACTACAGCTTCACAGCGGGACCTGAGTGGATTTTTCCATTACAATGAGGCAAATGGTTGTTGTCGTTCACTACAATGTCTTAGAACCAACACTCGACTTTAACGTTCAATCCACCACTGATAGAATTTATACGTCACAATGCACACACACACTCATACACACCCATAGCGGCAACGCTAACGTTCCACCGGCATACAAAAGTATCTCTATAGAATGCTGTAATTGTATGTATCGGCCGTTATCTACTCGATAATCTGTAGCTTGTAGTGTCGCCCAAACTGGCTGAGATTTATTAGGGGATTTATTCTATAAATTCCCAGCACGGGGGCAATAAAGGAAATCCCGCAGTAAAGATCGCATGCCATATTTCCAAAGCCAGTAAATTTCATATTCAAAAATCATTTTTCCCTGAAAAGTGAATTCACTAATTAGGACCTCGGACTCTGATTTTCTCTTTCTAAATATAAATCACACTAATCCTACAGATATTTCTTGACCTATAATATAATACAATATATTGCCATTGCTTCACCGAACCATGTGTGATACAGGCCAGATATTCACACTTGTATTGTCAAGGATTTGTTATGCCGCCAGCTCCGTGGCAAAGACTAGTTATGCGCTACTAGCCGCAGCATACAGTGACAATTCTGGATATCACCCAAATGTTCTACATGCAGACCAACAACCCGGCCATACAACCTCACGACACACAAGTTTTCTGATATAAAGACTGTAGCCCATCTAGGCCTCCCATTTTATTAAGGAATCGTCTTAACACAATCTACGCTCAACAGGACTCATGTACGGTATTTTATTCTTTGTGGGTAGATGCCTGCTATGAAGCTGCTCCCCATCGTGGTGACATCATGGAGACAATTATATCTTATGTTAACGGGAAGTGTCCAGGCCCCGATAGTGGCCGTGTTTAATCATTATTGACAGATTGATATTGCCGATAAGTATTATGAAGTTATCACAGTATTGCGGTGTGGTTGTTACAACCTCCACGGTTCTCCCCATTCTCTCCTTATCTATGAATTGTACCATTGTCTGAATGGCCTGTCCGGATCCCCAGTCATTCTGCCCTTGGGTTTATCAATTCAGGGCTTTCTTCAATTCTTTTACCTCTGGTGATAGATAAATGGCATATCTTGTTTTCCTTATCCATCGCCACTGGAAGCAGAAAACATGCCTGCCATATCTCATACATTGTAGCGCTAATTGCATGTGTGCTAGTGGAACAGCAGTATAAGAGCAAATATATATATATCCATTGTAATTATATATGTATAAACACTGAAAGGCTTGGTAACATAACAAAGCTAAGATTCAAAAAGTATAATCTACTTAAGCCAAAGACAACAAAAAGTAGCTTTGGTTTAAAAAGCAGTGTTAATTTATTGTTTTATAATTTAATCAATAGTGAGCAGATCTGTCAACAAACCCGGGGTTTAAAGGCCATAAAGAACAGGTTGTATGTGTTTAAGTACAAATACCCCACAATGAATGACTCGCAGACTCGGGACAGTATTGGCAACACTTAGGTTCCACCTCGCACCACACAATGAACATGAATTAAAATGCTAATGAACCTTACCACGGGTGTCCACCTAGACCCGACAAGTCATTATAATGAAAATAGTGCTGCATAAACTTGGCACAGAGGGTTTCAGGGCTGAAATGAGGGCTCTGGGGGGGGGGACTCTATTGTTGTCCACCATAAACTGCAATGTTAATGTCAATGGAATATTTATATGATGCGACTATTCCAAAACTAATAATTAAAATAAGGCTTTATCCGTTTTTGGTGGTTTTAATGGAATTCATACAACCTTGAGAATGTACAGAAATTATTTATGTGGACGCCAATCCCTTGCAATGGATACCCAACGTCTGCTGATCCCTACGGTTACATCACAAATAGAATGGGCAAAAATATGCTCAGAGCTGCTCAGTTTTACAAATACAGCCCATTCATACAGAAAGGCCCCCCACCCCAATTGCACATCTAGTAAGTTAAGAAAAGCCTCAGAGACAGCAAAATCTAGTCCATCATGTCCATAAGAAATCCATATTAAGAGAGAAGAACCTGACGCATTTCACAGTAAGTGCTATTTTACATCTTTGGTTGGATTAGCCGCAGTATTCATAAGTTTCAGCTTCAGTGCCAAAAGTCCAACCGGTGCTCTCAGTCATTAGCACCAAAAACTGGTCATCAGCCGTGTTGCCTACAAACACGTGGTCTTTCATGTCCATGCTTTCTACTATGATCACATCATCCTGTGACGGTATAATAATGACATCATAGTCCTGGCTTTCCTGAATGGTTACCACCTTTATCTCTTCATGTTTTACCTCGCTGTTGCCGAAGATGTTTTTGACACACCAAGGGAAATGGAGATATTTCAAAATTTGCTCGGTGGAGGGCCTTAGCGATGGGTCCGGAGAAAGCAAGTTAGAGAACATAGCCATTGCTTCCATGGTGAAACCCTCCCAGTTTATAGGAGGAAAAACGCAGTCACTGGTTTGCCAGTTCACAAACATATTGAAATAATGGTCATTCTCTGTTGCTTCTTCCCATGGAAAATACCCGGTAAGAACCATGTACAGAAGAACTCCAAGAGCAAAGATGTCCACACTGGGGCTCACGATCAAGCACTCATCTTGTTGAAGGGAACAGAGCTCCGGTGCCATGTATGGAATGTTGTGTGACATGGCTGGGACTAAGCTGCCAATACACTGAGTGAAACCAAAATCACCAAGTTTGACGTGAGTGCAGTCTTTATCCATTAACAGAACATTATCTGGCTTTACGTCCCGATGAACGAAACCCATGCTGTGGATATAGTGAAGAGCACTGAGCAGCTGCACGGCACAACGCTTTACAGTTTCCTCGGGTACCCCAACCTACAAGGGTCACAAAGATATAAAGTTAAAAAGAAATACATATGCCAGGTTGTCAACAAAATACATAAACCATGAGAGATTTTTTTTTTAACTATGGAGGTTAATAAGAGTAAGGAAATTTAAACATGCGTAGGATAGGCATATGGCTTGAACCAAAGTGGAGACCAAGGACTGATGGAGTCTTTACAGCTGTCAAATTCTATGTCTCTATGTTGCCATACGTGGAGGCTTCCCAGGGCTGGCCACCCCAGAGCTCTTCCTAGCTCTTCTCCAAGGGAGATGTTCCTATCCACATTCATGGGATAGAGTTGGCCCAAATATAGTTAAAGTGGGATAAAGAATGGGGACAACCAGGGTGGTTAGTAGGTGGTGTCCGACACCTTCAAAGCTGATGATTACCCAGAAAGTTCTCTGGTATGTTTCAACACATTCTAAGTAGTTGGAATTAGAATCTGATACATACTAAATGGCGCAGAAGATCAAGTGTGTAACATTAAAACTGCTGAGCTAAATATTGCCATCCCTATGTGGTGTGAAATAACATTGGATGCAACACATGCATCTGGATGTGACAATTTTATGAAAGAGCTTTGTGAAAAAAAATGAGATGCACAATGTATTGACTATTATTGCTACATTGTGATGACCAAAACCATTGGTTTCTGCTTACCCCAAACTCCATGATGGAATGTAGTGTACCGGCCACGGCCAGCTCTTGTATGATGATGAAGTGGTCTGCAGTATCCAGGAAGGTTGGATACGTGAAGATGATGCCTTCATGGTTGGAGAGATATACAGAGACATATAGTTCCTTGAGGAAGGTCTCCTTTTGTGTTTTGTCCTTCCTCACCAGTTTAAGTGCAACAGATTGACCTGATGACAAGGGAGTAAAAAATAATGTTACACTAAACAGTAATAAGGGATTACAACCCCAAATTATCAAAAAAAACAGCCACATCCCCACGGTCAACAAACATTTATCTCTTTGAGCACCGGGCACCAGTGTATTTAATCGAGGGGGCATTTCTAGGTCTTTACCTGACTCGTGGTCATGAGCTAGAAGAACTTTTCCAAATGTTCCACGACCAAGCATCCTTATGATCTCATATTGGCTTTCAATGATCTTGATGTCCTGTGATTCCATTAGGGTCAAGGAGATCGGGTGTCCTCTAGCAGAACATTAGCCTCGGACCTGCAGATGCAATTTGTTGATATTTGTTAAATGCATAGGTCGGTCATAGACATGAATGAAATACTTGAAATGCAAGGCTTTATGTCTGTGGACAGATAAGGTGCATTTTTCACCCAAGGATTCAAACAGAGATGCATTTTCCAAGGTAATATTTTGAGACAGGTCACCAGCGGATCCAGCAACTGTTCTGGAACCCAACGAAGGAATTATCCAGTTTCTTCCCATGATTACAGATAGTTTTGGTAAACTGGTGGAAATTAATCGTTTTACAAAATAAACTCCAGTTTAAACCCACTAGGGCTTAAACAGTCATAAACCTTTACGGGACGTTACGACAAATGTATTTTAATACGCCCCACATTTACATGTGGTGCTATTCCATGTAATGACCCTTATTAAAACGGGGGGGGGGAACAAGCGTTTTAAGAGACTATGATACCCAGGAAATAGGGATAGATAGTTTGAACCTTACTTCCCTCTGTTCAGATTCAGATAACGTAATCTGGCCCATTACGGGTTCCTTAACTTTTAAAACCTACTTCGCTGGAGAGTTTTAGAATAAAAATACGAAATTGGATTTGTGGGAAGAACATGAACCCTAATAATGACATTGTCCCTATGAACCGTAAAACAATGCATACAAAGCAAGGGTTATGCTTCATTTGATAGAACAATCAAAATATAATAAATAGGATAAAATAGATACTAAATAAAAAGTATACAAAAATTAGCCATCTGGCGCTAGCCGTCATCATATATTTCTCCTACCTTGGCGGTAATGGAAGCCACAGAGTTGGCATAGCACCGGAAACATGCCGTGGGTTCCTGGGGCAGAGGATATTGAAGGAATGGAGGAGAAGTCTTGGGGAAGTGATGCGGGTTCAGCGGGGGAATTCAAAGTGAGACTCGGGTGCTGCTCCAGGGGTATTTTATGGGGCAGAATGAGCAGGAAGCAGGCTCCACCTCTGACCAAACAATGGCTCTGAAGCTGTATTAAAATGCTAATGTGCCTTCCACCCGGTGTTACTAGCCAGAGATCCATGTGGCCAGGAGAAGTGTTAAAAAGATTATTTTCGAATAAGGCTGATTTTAGTGAAATACAATGTTTTGACAAATATTTGACTTTGGTGTTTTAGAACTTGCCTTATCCTAATCTAAGACCAGGACTTTGCGCTCATTCATCTTTATCCCGGGTTTATATTTTTTATTAGCCAACATGGAAGAAGATGCGCAATGGCACAAGCTTTGGGGACCTCAGTGATCTATTATATTTTTTATTATGTTTGCCCAATAAGATGGCAATTCCAACTACAAACGCCATTTTTCTTATAGCCTAATATAATTATTGTTAATTTTGTATATTGTTAATTTTATTTGTTAATTTTGTATGGTCTTCTATTTGCGCTTTGGGATCTGCTGGTGCTTTATAAATGCAATTTAATGCAATGATACATGAAAACCATACTGTATTGGCTTATGTAGCATTATTTAGTAGTATTTGTTGAGAAGATAAATACTTTTTTTTCCTCCTTCAATACAGATTACACAAGTTCTTTACTGAGAGGGTGGTAGATAAATGGAACAGCCTCCCAGCAGAGGTGGTAGAAGCTAATACAGTGATGGCATTCAATTGTGCATTGGATAGGCATAAAGCTGTCCTGGCCTTGGATTCGCCCTAGGCCTGACCCAGGGCAGTGCCCTAGCCGCAGCGCCAGGATATAATTTCCTATCTTGGCGTTTCATGTCTTAAAGTTTGAATGCATTCTATGGACGTTGTGCCGGCTCAACACAGTCTTCCCTAGCATCGTTGGGCCGGTGATCTCCCTCATAACCGGCCCATTGGGCCGCGGCACACCAGTTTTGCTGCATGGGGGGGGCTGTTGCCCGTCAGGACTTGCTGCCCTGGGCCGTACGTCGCTGGTTATATGGCTGGATTGTAGGTGAGTGGTGAGCGGAGGTTTCCTCTGTTTGTACAGGTAACGCATCCTGCTTAGCACCTGGTTAATGTCGCTTTGTAGTCAAGGACCCCTGCGGTGGCCGCGTCTTCTCAGTACCTGGCGGAGGGGCAGTCTCCTTATCTGCATTGAAAGACAATGTTATTTGGTTTCCAAGGAACACACAAAAAAAACACTTTGATTTTATCAGGCTGGATGTGAAGGTCGATAGCCCCCTGTCCTGCTTCCATTAGACCAGTGGGAGTCTACAATACAATAAGCCCCCCACATCACATTATTTTATATAATATAATATAATATACAGGGCCCTCCTCATGAGGTGTTTGTCATCTTGTTACGTCCCGTCTACCTCTGCACAGCGCTACGGAATCTGATGGCGCTATGTAAAACAATATACGGTATCTAGAAAAAATGTAAGCACTTAATATAAAAAAAAATGTAGGGTAATTTATCCGAGAGTAATGTAGGCTTTATCTGCAGACTTGGAGGCTGCTGTTGGAGGTAGTAGATAAGTGGAGCATCCTCCCAGCAGAAGAGGTTAAAACAGTGAGGGAACTTACATGCCTGGCATAGGGATATGCCTTTTGAATCTAAAAGGAAACCAAGAACTGAGTAAGGTCTTACATCATTATATTGAGTCCTTACATCATTATATTGTGGGTGACTTCCCCTGCCCAAACACCACACTGAGCTGATACTTTATGGCAACGTTAACAAAGTCC
Organism: Spea multiplicata; assembly: GCA_009364415.1. Classification (NCBI taxonomy): domain Eukaryota; kingdom Metazoa; phylum Chordata; class Amphibia; order Anura; family Pelobatidae; genus Spea; species Spea multiplicata. The sequence continues at coordinate 5,695 of VKOC01018714.1, read as the reverse complement.
GTTCCTCCATAGACTTTCATTAGTACGACTGAATGATTAAGACTGAGCCATTCTATTGTTTCCCACAGGCAGCCCGAAAACATTATAATATGAATATATATGAAAGTTTTTTGAAAAGTATTTTTGAAAATATATTTATATATATAGTTTTTTGTTGACTAATCTGTCAGCCCCCTTATCATTTACTTAGCCTGAATTATAGGTTTAAAGTAGGTTACCCTTGGACTTTTATTATGGGCCGTAAAGAGCCCAAACGTATTGAAACAGAAAATGACATTCAATGAATGAGGTTCCATCACACAACAGAAGTGCTAAAAGTAGCAGATTAGGTGAAACGCCTCTACCAGAGACTATTATAGAAAAAAGGTGGCAGTTCCCCTTTAAGAGATAAAGACAACAACATTTGTTAACGAAATTAAGGATTTTTTTTTCACCCACAAGTTAAATTTTCAGCTTTCTCTTATTTATTATCAGTTAAATATTATTTGAGAAACATGTTTAATAAAGTATATTGGCTGATTCACTGCTGCGATAACCATTGATGCTACTGAGCATGTGCAAAAAAAAAGCATACACAGGAATGCTTCCTGTCTTCAGTAGAGGCAGCCAGGGGGAGGAGTTAAATGAGACAGAACTTCAATAATTAATGGAAGCATGTTGTGATTTGCATGCATTAGAGACTATGCAATGCACATTAAAAAAATAAAACATTTTGGAGACTAGACTTAAAAAAAAAAAAAGTAATAAATAATTAGAATATTAGTCAAGGTGAAAGACATTGTAGACATATAATTATATTTATATATATATTATTTATTATAGACATCAATAAAGAAATAACAATATTATTATTATTATTATTATTATTATTAATGTCAGTGTCTAAAACCACAGCTCTGAATGCCAGTGGAAATATCGTCAGGACAGATATGAAAAATCCGGACAGAGAATAATTATGGCATAGAGTATATGAGTTATTGCTTCTTATGATGAGAGTAGTAGATAAATAGAACAAGCTCCCAGCAGAAGTGGTAGAGGCTAATACAGTGAGGGAAATTAAACATGCATGGGAAAAGCATTTAGCTCCTGAAGACTAGATGAAGGACTGATTACGGTTTGGGTTTTTAGATTAGGAATAAGAGGCAGACTGATGGGGCTGGATGCTTATTATCTGCTGTTAAATTCTATGTTTCTATGTTAATTCATTAGAAGGGGTTAAATCTCTGTCCCCCAAAGGTCACAGGCACGCCTGGTTTTCAGGACAGTGCTCAGTGAAACAAAGGGTTAATGTCTGATTACCTGTTGACTGAAAATGTCCCAAAAATGTTGAAAGATTGTCGCTATAGAAAAAAAATAATAAACAAAATAAATAAAAAAATAATGATAGAATAAAAAAAATAATGAATACATAAACAAGGAAGCTAATTAAATGCATGTAAAGTAACGTCCTATGGACATAAGTGTTACATTGGAATAAAAGTGTTGCCTCCCTCCCGGATATATATGTTAAAGAACATAGATTGGAATGAGTTTCACTCATGTCTGCGCTGCGTATACGACATAAAAAAAAATACATTAACTGCTTTTGTCTTAACTTCTTCATTTCGAGGAGCCTAGACTGAGCCCTGTATGAATTATCATACTGTATACAATAGTAGGGCGACCACATGTAAAGTGCTGCCCCCTGCAGTATGTGAGAGGTAATAACATCCTCATACTGCAGGATAGTACCAGGTGATAGCATACTTCCTAAGTGTCCCTTTTTAGGAGGGACTGTTCCTCTTTGGACCCCAAATCCCTTTTTTCCTCCCCTGATTTCCCTCTTTTCTAGAAGCTCGGAATGTTTTCCGGATCACATGGTTCTACAGCCCCATTGTCATACTATTGTGCATAATGTGTCCATTCGTATGTTGATTTATAGGTATATGGAACAGAACTTCAAGGGTAGAGGTGACTTTCCATCCTTTGTTATCAGTTTTTGGATGAAACATCTGGAATATAGTAAAAATATTTATAAACGGAATTAATGAATAAGCCCTGAATCAAGGGTGTCTAGCAGGGACGGAGTAGGGATGAAAAGTCTCCCTATCTCTTTAAGACCGGCAGCTTCCAAATGACAGATGGGCGTCCAAGAAGTTGGACATGATTGTACCTTCTGTTTCTCTACTCTCCAAGCTTGCAGCTGGATATGGCAAGACCCGATCTGCTGCTGGATTGGCAGTAAGGGTAAGTAGGCAGCGTTATCAGCCACTGGCCCACTGGGCATTTGGCCAGTTTGCCAGGTGACCAGTTTGGGCCTGGAATGGTCCAGCTCAGTCCCAAGCGCAGGTGGGCAGCATGAAACTTCTTCTAATGTTCAGTGGTAAGCAAAGTGTCCATCAAAGGACACCGGAGTCCATGGAAAGGCTTGTTGGGGAGTCATTGATGCCTACGGGAACATTAGAAGAAAGCCCCGGCACCTCCGGCTAACCTTATAGTTAGGACTTTGACGGTTTCAGAAGCTTCTTTAAGAGCTCGTATTAATTTATATTTGTAGATCACTTTGATTTATTTTCTATGAGCGCAGAGCAATAAAAATGCCAGCCCCGTCGTTTTTGAACTTGGAATTTATGAGTACAATTACCAAACGCCCTGAGAATAAATATTTGTTTTATGTGTTTTCAGCCCTTGGAGGAATACAAAATCTCTTGTTGTTTCATCAGAATTTCATTTGCATAGAAAATAAATCAGAAAAATAGAACCAATAACTCAATAACTGTGTTCTTACCCCAAAACACATCTGCATTTCCCAGCTAATTGCTGAAGGTTCCTTCAGGGCTAAGAAACAGAAGCTGACAGCATTTCTCTGTTTTCATCCAAAATAAATGTCCCAAATAATAGAAACCCGGTGCCGGATTCACTGGCGTAGGCCGGCTGACATTGTTGTCCGTCATGTAACATGTTGGGAGCCTTTCCCTGCTCACACCACACTGAGCTGATTCTTTGTGGTGATAAAATGCTCTGCACCCAACTTTATGGGAACAGTTTGGGGAAGACCCTTTTATATTCCAGCATGACTGCCCCCCAGCGCACAAAGCAAGCTCCATAAAGACATGGTTGGATGAGTTTGGGGTGGAAGAACTTGAGCGGCCGCACAGAGTCCTGACCTCAACCCCATCCATCACCTTTGGGATGAACCGGAACGGAGATTGTGAGCCGGGCGTCTCGTCCAACGTCAGTGTCTGACCTCACAAACGCTCTGGATGAACGGGCAGAAAATCCACTCAGAAACTCCCCAAAATCTCGTGAAAAACCTTCAGCTGCAAAGGGGAAGCCAAACCATGAGGGTCTCACAATGTTCTCCAGCCCTAAAAGCCATAACAATGTGTATAGAAACCACAGAAAATGCAAAATGGGTTTATAAATTAAATACATTCTTCACCCTAGCCCAGCCCGACAAACAGGTCTACTAGAACGTTACCATCAGAAAACTGGTCAACGCTAGAATGCCAGGACACTTTTATTAACCAAAAATGTACAGTATCCACATATGCTATTGAACAGTTCTGGGGCATATGATGGCGCTATACAAATCAATAAATAATACTTATTATTTATTTTTTTCCGTGAATAACTCATTTGTGACCAGGTCGATTTAATTTCTGTTTATTGTGCGTGTTCTGCTGTTTCTTGTTGAACTTGAACCCGTTTGCTGCTTTGTATCTCTACCGGGACGCTGAAAAATTCTCCCATTGAGAAAAAAAAAATAGTATTTTTTCTTTAAAAAAAAACACCTGCTCTGGTTATTAATGGGCTTTGATATCTAGATCTGGATCTGGAGCTTCATGTTCTTGGATCGGCTACATGGAATTCCTAAAAATGAATGATATTTCCACTTGCGGCTTTGTTACAGCTACTAATTTTATTCTTTTTTTTTTGTTTTTTTTTTTGTGCGTTCCTCTGTATAGAAAATGTTGGATGAATGCCAGGATCGCAGAATTTGCCAAATTCTTGTCAATAGCCGTTTGTTCGGATCAGACCCATGTCCTGAAACCAGCAAGTACCTTGTTGTATCGTACAAATGCAGACCGAGTAAGTATCTCACGGCCTCAGGAAAGTTATACTTGGTGGCCTTTCTTTATTTATTGTATTTTCAGAATTGCACGACCTCCTTTGTTTTTAACCTAAAAAAAAAAAAATCTATCTAATATATACCGTAAATGTATGTATATTTTTTTCCGGACAAGTATTGCTTTTTTGTAAACCATATTCATATACTAAGAAATTTTTGTAGAATTTTATTTTTCCAAAAATTGGATTAAAAAAAAAACCAAAACATTTATTCACAGGTAGTAGAAATGTAAAAAAAAAAATAAAAAAAAATATTCGTTTACTAAATTGAAACCCACCCTATATTCATACAGTATATAATTTTCATTTATTTTAAAATTCAATTTTTTTCCAACCCTTACCTAACTAATTCCCTACTAAAAACTGAATGTATATTTAACATATTCTACATATATTAAAAAATGCAATATTTAGGGTTAGGTGGAAATAAAAAAAATATTTAATTTTTTTTATTTATTTATTTGTTTATTTTTTTAAAACCTGGTCTTGGGTCCTTTTTCTTTGTATATTCTGTCTAGCTCCAACTAACGATCACAGTGAGTAGAAGATGAGCAGAAGCACTACCTTTGTCATCTCTGGCTGTATCCACGTAACATACAGATTTGCGATAACCGGCCATTTTTACTGTAATGCCTTTTTCTGAGTGATTCATTGTTCAGTGCTCCAATGGCACTTTCCACGGACCAATATAAATAGACCTTTGTATGGTAGAATAGTCAATGACTATCAATGACACTTCTATATGAGTTTTATATAGTTTAGTTTAACTTCCTACCTAAGTTTTTAGTATTTTTTAGTATTTTTTAATGAACGTGGATAAATATAGTCTTCCCAGCGAGGTGTGCTTTTCTAGTCCCACACTAGAAGTGATTAAACGGTTAGTTTCTGTTGTTTTATTGCCGGTGTCTTGCTTGATTCATGGCAGATGATCTTGTTTGTTTGTTTTTAGATGAATATAAGAGCAAAGTGGCCTGCGAAGATGACCGGCTAAGGTTGAGCTGCAAGAGGAACACCGTAATTGCTATTTATTCGGTGATTTTCGGCAGGGTGCGGGGGGACGGCCTGGAGTGTCCGTACCCAAATGCCGGCGTTCCTACAATAGGTAAGGTTATATATATGTCTAGACCGTCGGTGCGTAACTCTGGTGCAGCAGGGGCAGCAGACAGGCCAGGAATTTTGTGTCTACCCCTGCCTGAAAACAAGACGTTTCATGATTTGTTTAACGGGACACGCCATGTAATCACACGCACTTTAATATGTTTAACGGTGCGGTGGCCCCTTACAAATTTCACGTGGTCCCCATTGAATTGAGGGATTCTCGACTATCCTCCCATATGCATTTGCCTCTTTCCCTGCGCCTCTTCTGTTTTATGGATATTGCACTGTAGCTCTGGAGCTGCAGCTTCTCCCAAAGGCAAGATTTAGTTTGCATTTTTCATTAATGAGGCTGCAAGGGACACGGGACAATGTATGGCCTGTTGCTGCCTCTGACCACTGATGTTTACTGTGCACAAAAATGATATATATATATATATTAATATATATATATTTTTATTTTATTATTTATTATATATATTTTTTAATT
>VKOC01018713.1:0-23423 GCA_009364415.1 Spea multiplicata | reverse complement strand
CATTTTAAACTTCGCCGACGCCCCCCCCCGGTACTTACCTTTAAAGAGTCCTGCGGCGAGTCTCCCTGCTCTGCCACCGTGCCGGCTTGTAATTCTGAGCGCCGGAAATTGACGCCACTTCCGGCGCTCAGCATTACAAGCCGGCACCAAGACCGAAGAGGGAGACTCGCCGCAGAGGAGAGAGAGAGGGGCGCCGAGCGGGTAAGCGAAAACCACTCTGCGCCCCTCTCTCTCTCTTCGGTTTCAAAAAAAAAAAACGCTCGGGGCGGCAAAGTGCCGCCCCTTCTAAAGTGCCGCCTGGGGCAATTGCCCCAGTCTGCCCTATTGTAGGGCCGGCCCTGCTCGCAGCCGCTTTGATGGTGCAATGGGCCAGTTGACTAGACTTGCCCTCCAGGCCTTAGGCTGCCAGCCCTCCCCTGCACACACACACACAAATTAACATACTCACACACACTTATACACGGTAACATTTTAACATACACACAGTAACACACCTACACACACTTTTCCCCACTTGTAGGCTCAGGACAGCTCTTCTGCTCATGTGCAGTCCTCACACACTTCTTGCGTCTGAATGCCGAGAACTTATGTCATATCCCAAGGCTCAGAATGCTGGGACTGAGCAAACACAACTGGCATTGGGGCCCCTTACTGGATGCAAAGTACAACACACACCTTAGCATTAAATTTAGTGCTAAGATGTACATTGTACTTCTATACCATTAGCAGCGCACCCTTGCACAACCCTAGGTGACAGGAAGTTTTTTGTCAAACCCTGTTATAAATATAGCTAATATTTTTCTAATATACACTACTGTTCAAAAGTTTAGAGTTACATAATGCAAAGAAGTTTTCTAATAATTAATTAACCCTTCTAACTTGGATTATCTAACACAACGTGACACTGGAACACAGGAGTGATGGGAGTGATACAGAGCCTCTGTACGCCTATGAAGATATTCCATTAAAAATCAGCTGCTTCCAGCTACAACAGTCATTTACAAAATGAACAATGTCTGCACTGTATTTCTGGTCCATTTCATGTTATTTGGACACAATTTGGACATTTCTGAGGGCCCCCCAAGCTTTTAAATATTAGTGCATGTCAGGTGCTAGATGCTAAATAAAGGTGTGAAAATGCATTAAAGATCTTACACCCAAAGACTGGGCATCCAGAGCCCCCAGACCAGTCCCTCACCTCAGTGGGTGGCATTGGCTTCCGTGCTCTGAAGTTGAGTTTCCTCTCCTATGTAAGATGCTCAGTTCCTGTCCATGATCTCATTAAAGGCCCTGCTCCCATTTTAGCACTTAAAGTGCTAGATTATTTTGTAACACATGTGAAGAAAACCTTGGTGTTTGGATATCATAGTGTTCACACTTACAACTAAGCAGTCTGTCCATGTGCTAGCTAGGTCCGCCTATGACCCGTGACTTAGACCTTCAAGCTCTCACTCTGTTGAATTGTTGGCTTATGATTGCTGACTAGATGGTCCATATTGTTCTTATCTGGCATCAAATTCTAAGTTTGCATGACCTGGTTCTGTTTTTTTATTGCTGTTTTTCCGTCCAATTTTGGTGTGTTACATACTTTTAATAAAAGTGTGGTTGGACCAAAATTGGACAAAAAAAATCAACACTATATATACTGTATTTGCCCGAATATAGGCCGCACTTTTTCCTCCCACTAGGCCGCACCCCCAAGTCCTTCAAGTGGGGGTGCGGCCTATATTCAGGGTTTAGCACAGGAATGCGCAATCCGTATCGCCCGCTGCCCGGGACATGCAGTTCCGGGAGCCAGGCAGGCGGCAGGGTTAGGATACAGATCCCCCGTAAGACACCCGGGAGTCTGCATTGGTAAGTCTAGGGGGGCACATTTTGGGGGCAGAGTGGCAGCATATCTATTCCACTAAGTTGTTTTTTTTCTAATAATTTTTTTCTTTAAAAAAAGCACTTAACAAACCTCCCACTCCCTTGATTGACTTTAACCCGGTTGGTGGCAGATCTTTGATCTCCCCAACCGAACCTGCTCCTCTAGAGACGGACATTACTGTTCGTCTCTGGAGTGGTGGTGGCACCTCCTTAATGAGCGGCACCCGGTGCAGACTGCCCCCCCGCTAGGTACGCTACTGCTTAGCCTTATTCCTCTCACATGCCTGCTTAAGCACCTTCACTGTATTAACAGCTACCACTTCTGCTGGAAGGCTATTCCATGCATCCGCTATCCTTTTAGTAAAGTAAGGTCTCACTAGTGATCTGTACAACGGCATGAGCACTTCCCTCTTTCTAGTGCTAATACCTCTCCCTATACAACCAAGCATTCTGCTAGCATTACCTGCTGCTCTACTGCATTGTCTGCCTACCTCTTCTCTGAAATAATTACCCCTAAATCCCTTTCCTCACACATTAAAAGTAAGGACAGTATCACATTTTCTATACTCTGTCCTTGGTTTTTTATGCCCCAGGTGCATTACTTGCCATCTATCCACATTTAATACCAGTTGCTACAGATCAGACCATTTTTCCAATTTACCTAAATAATTTGCCATTTGGCTTATCCCTCAAGGAGCATCAACCCTTTTTTTTCAAATCATTCTGTCCTCACCAAAAATACATGCCATACCATACCATCAAATCCTTCTGTTATATCACTAATAAAAATATTAAAGAGAATGGGTCCAAGTACAGATCCCTTAGGTATCCTACTGGTAATAAAACCTTGCTCTGAATAAACTCCGTAGACTACAACCCTCTGTTGTCACTCAGCCACTCCTTAATCCATTCAACAACATTGGGATCTATGCTCAAATATTTTAGAACTTTTGAAGCTCCTACACTTTTAGTTGTATACGTTGTGATAGTGTGGGATGCATACTGTTGTGACCTTTGAGATTTATTTTTATTTATTGAGCAAAACATTTTATATAAATCCACAATTACAAATTCATTCAAGAAGAAAGAATGAAAAAGGGATAGTTTATGCTAAAGAATGAAAGGAGTAGTCACCATACTCCTGAGTGGTCTGAAGATTTGTGCTACTGATTGCCTACCTGAAGCAGCCAATCAGTGTCAGGAAAGAGTTTCCATTGAAAATAATGGGGACAGTTTCTGTGCATGTGTATTGGTGGGTATATCTCTTGTTTGGCCGAGACAAGCACAGAAAAGAGTGTCAGATAAAAATGAAAATACAAAGGGGGGCTCGATGGGAATGTCCATATGATAGCTGGAGTGACCCTTTCCATAAGTTTATTTAAAAGTGCTGTTCCACCTACTTTTTGGAACGTAACATTTTTGGAACTAAATGCAGTATTAAAAACAAGTACTGTCGTACACCCAAACATTCCTCCGTTAAGTACTGTTAAAACCATTTCCAGTTATAATTATTTAACGCAGTGAAATTTGGCTGTATTATTTTTTTTCCATTACACTTTTTTGTCATGAGACACAAAGCTGGCTTCTGCCATTAAAACTGACAAAAAGGTTTTGTACCATGTTAGCCGTTGAGAAAACAGGAGAAAAGTATAGTTAAAATGATACCATTTATTGGCTAACTGAGAGTTTAATTGCGAGCTTTCGAAGACCAAGTTGTTAGGTCCCTTCCTCAGGCATTAATGAAGCTAACACAGACTTTTCTAAATCCAAAAGCACAATTCACAAGTTAACAAAGACTTTAGATAAACACAGAGGTATTGGGGAATTTGTTCAGCAGTAAATTAGTTGGACTAGCAGAGATCCAATGGACAGATATGGTTCAATCAAAGCATCGTTGGTCAGTTCACTCCCTGGTTAGAGGGCCATAAAACCATTTGACAGATGCCAGATCCATGAAGGTGTCAAATGTTCCCATGAATAAGTTGTTATAATGGGAGATGAATTCATTAAAACTGACAAAAGTTTCATATAAAACAATAAAAAACTATCTGCTAATGATTATTTGCCTAAAACACCATTTTTTTTTATAACTCATTATAGTACTTATACAAACAGATTGAAGTGGGGATTGTAGGGATTCTGCATAACAAAACAAAAATCAATGGAAGTGATTTTCCCCCTTGGAAGCCCCATACTGAAAGCTCAGTTGGGAAAGATCTATGCATTTATAAGAGGTAGCCAAGGTACTTTATTGCCTGTCTTTAATGTGGATGTCTGCAAGCAGCAGAGGTTAATGGTATTGATGTCAAACAAAAGAATGTTATCTTTTATGTCAGCAAACTTCATTGTATATAAAACCAAGTGTAATACTTGCCATCCCACACTGCCTGGGATAAGGATCAGAGGCTGATACTGGAGTTATCCGCCCTACCACCCCCAGGAAATTTGGTACAACCCTTTTTTTCAAGTCTGAGAACATAAATAGTGAAGAAAACAGCGCAAGTCTGCAGTTATCCAGTGTGAATGAGCTGCTGACGTCCGCAGGAGCTTGAGCTTAGTGCCACATTAATAGAATGGATCACACCGAAGTCCTGAAGCCTCAGACATTGGAGGAGCTCATCCAGATCCTACACCAGATCTTTTCCAGTGACAAAGTTAATGTGGAAGAAGTTCAGAATCTAGTGGAATCCTATGAAAGCAATCCACTGGAATGGATGAAGTATGCAAAGTTTGATCAGTACAGGTAATGAGTCCAATAGAGACAAAAACAGAATATTTTTTTGATGCACTAAAACAAAATCTATTAGCTTAGTTGTGTGCACCACATCTGGTTTATAATGGAGAGAGGACTTGTTGATGGGTACATTCAGTATATTGCATTCTTTTTCCATATGTTCATGTGTGACCATTCTGACCAACAGAAGGCTGTGATGTGGAATCAGATATTCACCCACACCTGACCTGCATTAATGGAGATGCCATCCACAATATTAAATTAAAGCAGTTGGCAAAATAAGTAACTGGTGTAATATATATATATATGTGTGTGTGCATAGGGGAAGATAATGGGTGTAACTGAAAGATGGACAAACTAATGTATGCATTTCATGATCGTCTTCAAACTGCAAAATAGTAAACATTCTATCAAAAAAAACATCCTAGATCTGCATATTTTTATTTTTTATTATATATATATATATATAATCATGGGCAGCATATGTGTGTTTTTTATGAAAGTCTTTTAAATACTTTATTTTCATCAAGAACACTTGGGAAAAAAACACCACAATTAATCACACAATGTCCTAATAAACATTGTTAACTTATCTTCTTGCACCTCAAGGGCGAAATCTGTAACCAATTATGTTTGTAAACAGCAGAGACATGTTTGTAAATATTGTGCATACAGTCTTAGTGTGTATGGATGTATCTATATGATATCAAGTTCGATGTATCTCTCAGGCAGCACATACAAATTAAAGAGTATTATTACATAATCACTGCATACTGCAGGCATGTGTCAGGGGCCACATGTATGTGATTTGCCGCAGCTGCTCTGTATTTACCATGCTGTTCTCTCCAGAGCCGGAGGCTTTTGGTAAATGCCACGCAGAGCCTGTTGGATTCCAGAGCGTTCTGTGGGAGTGGAGTGGGAGTGTCTCTGGCGGCCAATCACATGTCACTGGGGTTTGACACCGCCGGTTGCTGCCAGATCTGCCTTGCATGGCTGCACAGCTTACTTATCCAGATTTAACCTGTTTTTTTCAGACCCTTTTCATTACTTCATTTCCCAAAAGCACATGTTTTTCTTCCAAGTAACCCTGAAGTGCTATAACTCAAAGTGCAGGGCTCTGGCTCACACCCACTGTGGTTTAACTGTACTCTGTGAACCGATGTGTCCATTTCTTGGGGCTACCACTGTCCTGGTCCATACCAAAATAGTGTATTTCTAATGAAAGGATTTTCACTAATTCTCTGAAACATCAGTACACGCTATGCCTACTCTTGATGAAGGTTATTTTTTTTATTTCTGGATTCATTCTTGTAATTATCGTTTGCACTGTAGACTGCATTTGTATATAGTCTTCAACTGCAGTAGAAAACCCCAAATGGGTCCATCCATAATTCCATCCCTGTTGTGTGGGGGGGGTTCTGCAATACCACAATGCCTGTCCACCTAAAACCAGTACAGCTGTACCTGCCTTATGTAGGAACAGGCTGAAAAGTGACCTTTATCAAACACTTTTTTTATATTCCAAGAGGATAATAGCTTTGATAATTGTATTTAAATTGGCAGCTGTATGGAACGCGATGCTGTGTAACTCTGTACAGAAAGAAAATTAAGCTCTTAGAAATACTAAAAGCCGTTTTAAGTTACTTTAGCCCAATGGCTTTGGAGCTCATTATGTTTGGCCCTGACTCAAGTTAAATCCTGTTCCTGTTTCTTTTTACACCATCAGTAGAACCTTTTACCAAAATGTCAAAAAAAGTATTAAGTTGTGTTAAATGTGGACCAGTCATCAATATTCTGCATTATAACGCAGTTCAGTAGTCTCTGAGATATTGCATTAAATGTTAAACATACAGTAACTCAATGTAATAATCCACAACATTTGAAAATGTTTGGGTTATCGCATTGTTTTTTTGCATGTACCGGTATTTTAATTGCAATTCCACATAGAACCACCAGGGTGCACAGAACCATATGGACGTCTGAAATTGTTTACACATTGACAGTGATGATGTTATAGATATTCTATGATGTAATTTTTTGGGTATGTGTTAAGACTGGACAGTGTGCATTTAGGTGTGTATATAAATATAATATACAGTATATACACACACACATTAAAGAGAGGGACTTCTAAGGTACTTCCTATGAGATATAAAAAGTGAGCGGCTACATAGAACTTGACAATTAGGAAATACTTGTAGTTGAACCCTATTTTGTAATCTCATGCAGCTCACAATGCCTCATTTGTTCTAATACTCATGAAATATGCTTTGCTGGCAATGTGTATTAGTCCTCATTATGAGGGATTTCCCACCATACTTTTTAAAAAGCTGGTGGAAAATAAGGACAACCAATCATGGTGTTGTGATACAGGAAGACGCTAACAATCTGTGGGCTCAAACACCAAAGTAGGGATCAGGAACATGCATATCTTACATTTTCTACTTGCATTTAGCTACAGATCCCATGGGATTTCAAAGGCTAGATATCTACATATTGGCTAATACAGAGTAAGCCATATGAAATTTTGTTTAGTTTTACGCTTTCAAAATACTTGTAGAGTGAAACTATTCAATTATTGTGAAGCTAAGTACTAAGGTTTAAACCAGCATAAAGAACACAGAACAATGTGGTAAAATCTGAATATTAAGTCACAACTGCCAATTAAATATTTGGCATACATAATATTTGAGCTAAGATGTCTTGCTTATCCTTTTTCTGTTTCTCAAGTCGCAATATCTGCATTATTACCTTATGTACTGAGAAGAGCACCCAGAGAGACCCTATTATTTATTGTTTTATATAGCGCCATCAAATTCTGTAGCGCTGTACAATGGGTAGACAGGACGTAACAAGTAGTATGTAACATAACAGTGTTACTTACAGAGACAACAGGTGGGGAGGGCCCTGCTCAAACGAATTTACAATCTAGAGGGATTTAGGGTTTATTACACAATAGGTAAAAGTGCCGTTGTAAGGGATGGAGCAGCCACACTAGTGTACATATTGCATTAGGGGGACTAGGAGGGGTGAGCTAAGGGAATATGGGGGGTGTTAATGTGCAATATTAAAAGGGTCCTTAAAGAAGTGGGTCTTAAGGACCGAAGGCAGGGGGAGAGACGGATAGACCAGGGGATAGACCTGGCTAAAATGCTTATTGTACGTACCGCTCCATATTAAGCCTGTATATGTGTGTGTGTAATGCACATTCAATAAATCAAATGAGTACCGCTAGTTGTATTTCTTCTTAGTGGCTAACGAGATATAAATGTATAAGTATATGTGCAGACTTTGCTATGCAATATAACCTTGTCACAGTTGTTGTGCAAAAGTCAAAAATGTGACCAGTATTTTCCCCAATAACCTTACTTTATTTCACTTATTGCTTTATCATATTTCATGTTTCTATACAATAAAATATACTTTGTTCACTGTTCCAACACTTTCTGTTTTTAGGTACACTCGGAATCTTGTCGATGAAGGAAATGGGAAATTTAACTTGATGCTCTTGTGCTGGGGTGAAGGACATGGCAGGTAAGTTCTAGTGGTCATTATGCATTGCTATAGGTTTTCCTTGTACAAAACGTAAAAAGTAGCAGATAATGTGGAGATTCGGAGACCTCATCAGATGAACCAGTGTGTGGGAAAAGTATAACCGTCAAAAGAAAACCAAAAAAAAAAACCATGTGTAACACTTGCAGATTTATAGAGCTCATACAGCCTTAACACATGTTCAGTCAATTTGTGCTGATTAGACCAACTTTATGTCCTAATAAGTAATCAAGCATTTTTGCGTAACGCTTGTATGAAAACATTGGGTTCCTGCCACTTCAAATTCTAATTGGGCAAGCTTGTTGTGGTTCATTGCCCATTCTGTGTGAAGCAATCTTCATCCAAACTTTTCCACATGTAATCAATGATTGAGAATAGAGGAGAAGCAGCTGAGAGGCCGATAAGAAACTGTGGATGCTGAAATATTAAACTCTAAGAGATATATTTCTCTCCTCTGTCTTTTGGAAATGGATATAAAGGTCATGTTTATGACCTTTAGTACTGGGATAAACAAAACTAACCTTTAAGCACTAGTTGACGCTGTATAATAGTCTGTGTAACACAAGGTCTCGGATCTCCACTTTTGCATTAAGTATGTCTAGATCACAGAAGTGGTAAAGAAAAACACACTATTAACCTGCTATTATAGTTACTGGAACACAGTGATGTCAGTGCTTGCAGCACTTTGGATCTGGGATTGTAAATGATGTAGATCTGTTTTGTTCTTCTAGGCGTATTACATTAACGGGTCGGTATCCTTGTGAAACCAAGCCCAATAATAGATATGATAGCCATCCATCAGCGTTCTTTTGGTGATTAGTTTTAGATCTATATAAAGTGTATAGATAGTAGATAGTGAAGTTGTTCTCTCAAATGAAATAGGACACCTTTATAGCCCTTAAGGTTATGTAGTAAAGTCTAGGTTTGCTACTCTGCCTGTGGCTAGTAGAATTATGTGCATTCCAGAACGTCTGCAGCAATTTCGTACTGTTCCATTTTCTTTAACCTTTTTTTTTAACCTAAGGGTGATTTGTTTTTGCCCTCTAACTTACATGACTTTGTCCTATCCTTATGCATCAGATTGCAATTCCATCCATTATAAATTCTTTATAACTAACATGTTTGTATAGGTTGCACAACTGTGATGGTAACCTAATCAAAGGGAAACACTGAAATGTTCTGTGGATAAAACTGTATTTTATTTACTAAACCTAAAATGGAGCATTTATGTGTTTGGTGCAATCATGATAGAACGCAAAAGCATGTTACAGTTATTGATAATATAGTTCTGTTTATCTCCTTTTATATATTCCTGCATGTAGGGGTTGTTTTTGTTTTGGTCTTTATGGCATTTTCCACAGACATTTTAATGCGTTTCTCATTATGTAATAGACTGTGCCACTGTCTGACTTCTACAGTAGAACGGTGAACACCCGTCTCCGGTGCTTGTACTTCTCGATACAAGTGCCTCTGCAAATCACAAAGTATTAATCTTAAGTATTCCTTTGTAAAGCAATAAAAAAAACTATAATGAAAGGAAACCACAAATGTAATCAGAGTACAATTTTAACGGTTTCAATCTCTGAAAATCTACCAACATTACATTGTGATGCAGTCAACTAATGGATACAGTGTTAAAACATGGCGTCGGTGTTTTTACTGTACATTGCATGGGGGTTTGTCCTCTACCTGACATGCTTTACCTTTTTCCCCCCCATGCAGCAGTATCCATGACCACACCAACTCCCACTGCTTCTTGAAGATTCTTCAGGGTAGCCTTAAAGAGACGCTATATGAATGGCCACAAAAGAAAATGAATGGCGAGATGGTGAAAAAATCAGAAGGCGTGCTGAAGCTGGATCAGTGTGCCTACATAAATGGTGATTTATCCATATTTATCTGTTATCATCCTCTGCATTGGGTAAATGCATAGTACCACTTGATATAACGAATGTTCTGTCTCTCAATCTTCACTTTATAAAATGAAACCATTAACAAATAACATGTTTACTAACACAGTTACACTTGTATGTAAATTAAAACATTACATGTGGTACCTATGTTCTTTAGTTACGTCCATGATTTGTATTGTGGTATTGCTGACCTCATATGTTAATATTTTAGTTTATGCAAGGGCTTTAAACAAAGAGTAACTTTATTGAACTAGTTTAGATATAAATCACTGTTCAAAAAAACAAACAAACATCCACTCTACTTTCCTGTCTGAACACCTGATAAGACTTTACCCTGGCAGATTTGAGTGACCTTTATTTTCTTGTGTTTAATACAGCCAGTTTCCTGAATGCCTCCTTATCATTCCTGTATTAAAAAGTGTATATATATATATATATATATATACGGTACTTTTTATTAGAATGTAAAGTGCTGTGTAAATCTATTAGTGCTTAATACATAAAAGTATACAAACATACATACTACCTTTTGTGCTCGGCCTTAATCTAAAAGACACTGACATCCGTCTAATGAAAGTCTATGGTGGAAAGGGTTTCTTTGGAGACTCGGGACTTGATTAACATTGCCATAAACAGCTTAGTGGGGTGTTTGAGCAGGCGGAATCACCATGACTGACAACAATGGCAGCCTCCAGGTCTGCAGATAAAGTTAGCGTGTTGGAATGAAATCGGGAGGGGGTTCTTCAACTCTAACCTACATTACGTATGAAGCCCTCTAATGCCCAAGGAAAAACACTTGCCTTTCTGTGGTTCTTCCCCTGTAAAGGTGATTGATGACTTCCTCTAATCCTCTAATTATTTTTATGTATGTATTTGTTATATATAGTACTTGGATAATGGCATTTAGGCATAAAATAGGCAGTATATATGTATTAGAAATCTACTTTATGTGTAAATCAAGAGATCGGCCTTCTCAACGTATTGTTCTCAGAATCTGTGTGTTCCTTTTTTCATACAGTTCATACTGTTGAGTTGTTCAGACAGCCTTTGTAAGGACAGGAAATTGATTAGATAATGCTAGTTTGGCTACATTGTGTTGCAGATCTTGGCTTTTTTCCATTAAACTTTTAAAATATTTCCAAACCAACTGCACTGGCTGGAAAACAAAGTACAAAGTATCTGATAAATTAATCTTTAGCTAAGCTAAGATAAATAAAGGTGATAATTCTCTTTAAACGGGTCATTTGATCGCATAGATGACATAGGCAGGCCCATCCTTACTAAAACAGGACAACCTTTAGGGTTTTTTTCCCTCCAGACATTACTGTTCCTCCTAGTATTCTAGTTCTATTGTAACAACCCCTATCTCAAGACCTTCTGGCACAATTTATGATGAGAGAAAGGACTCACCCATTCAATTCCTTGCTGTAATAATAGTTACACAAAGTATTTATGACTATTGTACTACAGATGTAATTTTCTCCCCCATAAATAGTTCCCCTCGATCTTTACAATTACACTATACCGTTAACAGACAGGTAATGTAAACTTTTATGTTTATTGCTTTTCCTATATGTCTCAGACTCCATAGGCCTTCACCGTGTGGAGAACCCAAGCCATACAGAGACCGCTGTGAGCCTTCATCTTTACAGCCCTCCTTTTGACCACTGCCATACATTTGATCAACGGACAGGGCACAAAAATACAGTTAAAATGACCTTTTGGAGCAAGTATGGGGAAAGGACTCCTTTTGTAAGTATAAACTATGAGCCATGTTATCCATATTGTTGCAGCAAATGTAAGGAGGCGGTAACTCTTGTATGGTGTAAACATATAATTAATGTGCAAAAGAAGTGAAGAATATTCATTAAAAACAAATCAATTACAAAAAAATGCAAAAAAATTTCATTATGATGCATTGGCTTGTAATGAATACTTGGCAAAAGGAAAAGGAAAGTAAAAAGGAAGTGGACCTTTTCCAAATCGTATATTTAATGTTCAGCATATTTTAATAAATGCATTTAATGATGTTTGCTCAAGGTATTAGATGTGCATTACAAGTCCGCCTCTATAACACAGTGATCTTAAATTCCTGTTCACAGAATTTGCATGATTATCTCTCCACATTAAGCTATTCTGCTACTCTAGGGAAAGCTAATTTGGCTTAGAAATCCTTTGTATTATAAGTGCGAGTGAAGAAAAGGGAGAATAGGATATTCTTATGCCACCTTTTGTCCAAGATCCTGGCTTTTGTCCAAGATCCATTGCCTTTATTTATATGGTGCAGATCATGTAGTATTATAACAGTAGGGGCATGGAGAAAATTAATACAATGACAAGATACAATTTAGTGTTAAATATTTAAACATCCTGGTACAGAAGGAGAAAAGGGCTCTGCTTTTGCAAGTTTACGATCCATTCAGAAGGCGAATATGTCGAAACAAGAGAGGCTATATGGTTGATGTTTTGACTGTAGCGACAGAAGGGTAAATAGCTTCTTCAGTATGCAACTTACACTGAAAACCAATTATACTGATGGAAAAAAAACCTATAGGTAGTTTTACAATAATTTTATATTATACATTGATGGGTAACAGTTACTCCTTGGTTCTTGTGTGGCAGCTTTTTATATGTGTATCTACTTGGAAAGGTTGAAATATGGTTTTTCACATAGACATTTTAATTTAACATTTTCTAGTAAATGGTTTTTTTAGGGATATTTTAGTTCAACAAGTTGCATTTTATCCTGTTATAACCAGTTATCACTTGTTGAAATGCTGCAATGAAATATTTAACATGACTGACTTCCAATCCTTGCTCTCTGCATCATGGAAAGGCAAACAAAACCTTTCAAGTTTTCTGTTTGCCCGCAAAAGCAGTTGGCACATAAACCCTATAGGATGGTAACATGAAATAGTCACACAATTTACACAGTCTGTTTGTACTGATTGGTTACAATTACATTAATGGACATTTTTGTCCTCAGATGAACACCGTTAATGGTTACACCAGAGTAACAAACAGATTACTATACCCTTAAGATTGTCAGAAGTCACAACTTTTCTTTTTTATTAAGTACCAACAAATTACACAGCTCCGTACAATTTAACGGTCCATATGTAAACTGATAATGAATGGCATACAGGCCATGTCTGGGGGAGGTGGGGGGGCGACAAATTGTCAGACATTGTTTATAAGCATAACCTTAAAGGAATCGGGCATGTCCTTGGTTCCCATACTGATGTTCTACGAGGTTCCCTTTTCTAATTTTGGCAAAATCTTGGAGGTTTGCCTAGAGGTTAGATTTTGCTAAAAATATAGTCCTAAATTGGAAATGTAAGTGCCAAACATGGGAGAATTTGTTCTATCAAATGTGTTCCTTAATAGTTCACTCATTAAGAGTGAAGACACAATTGTAAAGTCACTGTGCATTCTAACAGTCATCCCTTTCCAAAGTGTTGGCATCTTTATAGGGTTTCAGTTGATTATGTGTTTTCTTGCAAATAATAATAATTGTATGAAGCTTTTTTTATTCAGCTTTTAAGTTTTGCTTTTTCTTCTTTGAACAGGCCACTGCACAATCGCAAGAAAACAACTAACCACTTCCTTGAAGAAGCTATATAAAATACTGTGGTATCTTGAAATGCTGTTTTATCAAACCGGTTAGCTCTTTGGACTTCTATGACCAAACTGTACATATACCTCCATTAGGATTCACAAGAAGGCCCTTTTAAAGACAACTTCCCACACCTGGATAAACCCATTAAGATATCCCTCTAATGTTCCTTTTTTAATGGTTTTATGTTTTGTTTTTTTTTCTTTTTCTTTTTCATTTTTTTTTTAAAGGCTTATTTTTTTGTCCTTTTTTTAAAATAGCAACCAACTTCTCTTAATGTTTGTATGTATAGATTTTTATTGGTCTTGTAACAAATGTACATTTTTGTTCTGTGTATTTTTAGAAAAAAAAAGTAACTCATGAATTTGGAATTTTCAGAAGCAACAATAAAAGTTCAAATTCATTCCATTTTGTCTATATATATATTTTAGTGCAAAGTATTTTGGCCTGCTTTCACAGTAATCGGGAATTGTGCAACAAAATGTATGCAATGTCACACTGATAAAACAGCTCTTCTCAAACCAAAACTTTGATATTATTATGTAATTATAAAATGCATAAGTATGGTTTGTACTTAGAGGGGCTCAGCAATGGGCTACAGAAACCAACTTCTGTCCTTCAATCTATCCAGGGTTTCTAAGTGTAACTTGGAACCTAATTGTATTAACGCTGCTCCTCAAGACCACATGCTAATACCACTTATATTTATATTTACATCTGTTTTATGGTTGATGTTGACAGATGTAATTACAAATATTCATCTTCCCTATTTTTAAACCCAAGTTTGGAGATTTTACTGAATAAACTGCCTTTTTAAAAGGCTATGTTCTTGTTCACCCACTATGTGACACGCAGTCCATGCCAAGAAACCATTCATGCTGTGGGACACTTGCTGCATACAGAGAAGGCTAAGCACTCTTGGCTCCATAATGGAAGCCTTTGTCTATTTCCGGACGCATTTTCTATAGGTAGAAGTAAGAATATAGTACAATAAAAAATAAATTATGTCTGTTTACTGTACAGAAAATAAACTTTTTATTTATTTTTGTACAGTAAACACAGACATTTAATTTTTATTGTAATACTTTCTCAATATTTAGCCAGAAAATTAAAGATTGTATTTGTTCCTTTCAAATAAATGTTAGGTTTCTCCTGATATGTTGGTATATTCTAGCCCCTGCAATGCAATGGCCCTATCTGCTCTACTACTGATGCAATTGCTGCTTCAAAGAATGTGGCTCTCAAACCTGCTCCTCTGTCCCAATCATATGAGAGGGGGACCCCAATGGTAGGTCCACAGATGGTCCGGAAAATGAAGTCAAGCAACACAGTACCAAAGGATCCTGTGATTCTAAATGATACAGACATTACAAACCAAAAATGAAAAGAAGCATACCTTAAGCGTACCTAGTAAAGTTTAATTAGAAAAGCAGATTGCAGAGACTGTATGTACTATATATATGTACTATTACATAAAAAGCATTACAGCAATAACAACATCAGTACAAAAATCAACCTTGTCTATTGTATCTTTTTTTCATGTCATAACAGAAAATACTGGGCATGATTAGATTACAGAAATAAGTCAAACAAAATGCATGCCCCTATATTTATCATATATTACAAGTTTCATTGCAATTGTTTTCAATAATATTATATTGTTCTACTTTACTGATAATACAATGTTGTGAAACAGATGCATATTTGTCATGTATATGTATTCCAGCTGTGTTATTACGCTTATCATACTGCCTTGCGATAAACAATAGAATGGCTCAGTGTTAATCATCAAGCTGGACTCTATTATAAATGTAAGCCAATAGAGGAAAGAATTACGGACTTCATTAGCATTACCATCAAGAACCAGCCCAATGTGGTGTTTGAGAAGAAAAAAAAAAGTAATCCAAAATATTGCACGAGTTTGCAAATAAAATACGGTAATTGGACCACAATTAAATAAAATCAGCTTTTTGTCAATGCTTGTCTATATTACTGTCTGCTCTATGGAAAAAAAATTCCATGGCACCTCCCTTTTTAATAAACAATTAAAGTAAAATGTTTTCTTTTATTTTTCCCCATAAGATTAATATATTATTATATACAGTATTTGCAAAAACAAGGCATTCTTGACTACCTAGGTTAATTGTCCAAAGCCATGCGTTCAGGAGACAGCTGGTAGGTAAGTAAATTGGAACCATGTCTCATTGGAAATCCACCTTCGTTTGTTTCTCTTATGTTCTAAGAAATAAATATGGTTGCTAGCCCCTTTTAAAGAAATTTTTTTTTAATAAGAAACAAATCTAAAGCTATGGTTACAGTAATTTCAAAAAGGTTCATTGACTTGTTTATATAACATACCCATATGAAAAGATATGGTTATACTGTAAAGCTATTTGAAGAAAAAAAAAAAAGATTAATCATACTTTGATACGGGTAATTTGTTTAGAATCACGACTGCTAAATTAAACAAAACGCTTATGAAGTAACCTCTGACGCATCACACAAATACATCAGAAAAAGGGCTAACTCGAGGTGTAGGGACAGCTTGTATTACTTTTAAAAAGTGATTTCAGGGCAAATATACAAATAGGGTTTCAGTGAGGATGTTTCTTAGGAGTTGAATGAATTAAAGGAACAATCCAGTCCCTAACACTGGGGGTCAGTGAACATTATTCCTCTTGAGAACCTGGACAATATTCTTGCTATAGTTAGATTTAAATGGCAATTACAATTTAACTTTATAAAACTCTAAACCTATATTTGGTAGGCCAGCTAGTATAAATCAAACCATGCATCAGATCACATTACATAATGTTAAAAACACAAAATATGTTTTTATTTCCCTGTAAATTCCGGAATAATGTTAAAAGTAGACTTGTGCGTTCGAAGAAACATAGAATAGAATATAGTTGCGGTAAAACGTACAGAAAGACGAAGACATACAACATGAAGAATCTTCGTGTAAGTCTTCGTCTACTAATCTCCCTGGTCCCTTCCCAGGGCTGGCCCAAGACAAAATGCCGCCTGGGGTGAAGTTTAAAATGCTGCCCCCCATTATCTACCCTTCCTCTCCCTGCCGCCCCCCCATTATCTACCCTTCCTCTCCCTGCCCCCCCCCATTATCCTCTCCCTGCTGCTCCCCCCATTATCTACCCTTCCTCTCCCTGCCCCACCTTTCAGCAGTGAGTCTCCCTGCTCAGTCTCGGTGCCACTTGTAATGCTGAGCGCCGAAAATGACGTCATCTGCCGGCGCTCAACGTTACAAGCCGGCATCGTGACCGAGCAAGAGGAGAGAGTGAGGGGCGCCGAGAGGGTACTGACAACTTAGTAAGATAAAACCACTCGGCGCCCTCTCTCTCTTCTCGGCTTTAAAAAAAAAAAAAAAAAGGGCTTGGGGCGGCAAAGTGCCGCCTGGAGCGGTTGCCCCACTCGGCTCCATTGTCAGGCCGGCCCTGTCCCTTCCCCATCTAGCCTACTTTATTGCCGCAGCATCGCAGGAGTTGACGGAAGCGGAAATCAACCAATAGGCTCACTTTTAACTCCTGACGGGGAACCTACGGATTAACCCCGTATTAACCCCTTCTAAGAAAAAACGACAAAAACTTAACACGAAGAACACACACAAGTGTTCGCCTGAACAGAAGACAGGAACGGGCTAATATTCGCGGAATACAAAGATTTCTTCCCACACGAAGACAAACACAAACAGTTGGCCGGTGCCCAAGTCTAATTAAAACAGAAGTGTCTTCTTAAATACCCCTACCTCCCTTTGCTAATGTATGTAACAGATATGGTTTTACATACATAAAGATTGCACACGCAGACCATATAGGTGGCAGTATACAATACAACACAATTTAGCCACACATAAGAAGGGTTAAGTTACATATGCATGCTAAAAAAAAACATACAAATAGGTAAAATATATATGTCCACAAGCATGCTTATTTCTTTGGATGTTGGGGGCATTTGCTTTTGAGATCTATAACCTCCATGAACTGTGCTGTTATACTGGTCGAGGGTGATGAGAATTGTAGCCTATTGAAACTCTTCTGTGTGTTTTGAAGTGGGAACTTTTTAAAAAAAAATATATATATTTTTTTATTATGGCTTTTATTGGAGGGAGGGGTTTTAGGGAAGGCACCACTGACAGCATAATTCCTGATCCCTTCATCAACGTTTTTACCAGCATATCAGCCAGATGATCTCATAATACATCCACTGACATCATGCTGGCACTTTAATCCGTCTCCCCCTTATGGCTTAAATTATCAAGGTAGCAATACTTGTTTTGGAGAAACTGCTAATTGGCTTATGAGTGAACTGCAGCATTCTTGGTCCCGAGAGGAAAGCCAAATTGTTTAGTATTAAACATGTGACTTTTCTCTTTAACACAAGTGTCGCACCTACTGTTAAACATGCAAGACTTCTAGGCAAGATAAGATGGCTACCAGTCAACTCTTAATGGGAGAACGCAAGTTGAAGTCCATTTTGCATTTTACTGTATGCAAGCTGATGCATACAACCCAAAAGAGCACAACCGTCACACTTGCAGGTTAAGCTCAGCTGGCAAAGGATGGAGGAAAGATTTCTTTCCAACATATTTCCCTTGCTTTTATATATATATATATATATATATATAGTATATATATATAAAAAGGACAAAATGATTTTAATTCAGCCATGGAGTATACACGCTCATACTCTAAGTAGGGATTCCACATGTTTTATTGGCAGGCAGTTGAGAATAAGGCGGTGGGCAAAAATAGACTGTGGCTGGTATTTTGGTATTTTCCAGTTAAGGCCCTATATGCCTTTCTCTATTGAAAACAGCTGTGCACATAAATGAAAAAAATAAAAAGAAATGAAACATCTGGGCATTCTATGCTAGACGTTCAGTGATATCATGTATTCAAAAAGCCAAATATTACTTTATTTCAAATTTAAGCCATGTCAGCTTAAAACAATTTAAACAAACGGGTAGTGTACCTCTTCTCTAAAGACTGACAAAACTGAAAATATTTTTCTTGTTATCACAGTGACTTTGTTGTTCTTCACTTTCACTTCTTGATTGCCCTGTTTGTTCTCTGTGAACATTCTGTCAGATAAAACGCGGGGAATCAGTTTACTTCATAACTTGGAAGATACGTGTTATTTTTGCTCTCCATTTGACTGACACTGATTTGTTGCATGGGCCTCGGCCCAGCCCCACCTCATAGCATGTTTTCTGCAGCCAGTGAAACAGTTTGTGCGTGGCGTTCGCAAAAGCTGACTTGTGGTAAACAAGTTCTGCTGTGAGGTAACACTGGCACCTCTCACTGAACTCACTGATTGTTTGCTTTGTCGGAGAACTGAAGGAACATTTGAGAATACGCTATAACGTACAACATGGGGAAAACAAATTAAATACTTAGTGTTATTATGAAAGGCTTTTTGGGATGGTGATAAATGAAAATCAAACTGTTGCTGAACAGGTATAGTCTGTAACGCCGGACATGAGACATATTATACACAGGGGAGGGAATTCAGTAGTTACTGGGTTCAATAAAAGCTACTAGCTCATTGACTGGCAAGCAGCAGTGATACGGTAATCAACCTTTCCTCACTCGCTCAACCCATGGTACATCTACAAGTTGTGCCACACTCTAGAAGCTTGTTAACTCACCCCAAAGTTTAAACTATTTGGAATAGTTAGCTTAGTCCTGATTGAAATCAATGGAGACTGAAGATGTAACTGCTCAAGAGGGTGATGCTTGGTTGATTACCGTATCACTGCTGCTTGCCAGTCAATGAGCTAGTAGCTTTTATAAAGTAGCAGTAGCAGGTATAAAGCATCAGTTGGTCCTTCAAACATTTTAGTGAAAAAAAATCATCTTAGTTTAGCTGGACATGCATGATGTATCTTTAGTGTGGTGCAATCTCCTTAAAATCATCCCACTGACTGAAGTTTGCATTACTCGCAGTTTGTCACTCTCATGCAGATCTCTTGTAATTACTGTACCTATATTATTATTTTGACATGATATCCGTTGACATAAAAACGGTTAATAGTCGTGCAAAAATATTTTGTATTATGTTAAAATGAAAGTTTTTAACAATATCAAACTTTGCAAGGTAATTTGTATTACGAATATTATAAAAATCTTAACATTTTATTATCATAGACAGGCCCAAACTAGGCGCCAAACGCTCACCTGATCTGCCGTATGGTACGTAAGCATAAAACCCCCCCCCCCAAAAAAAAAAACATTTTGGTTTGGTTTAGCGAGACTGCAGTTAGTTTAGGACTTCTAACCTCTTATGAGGTGTCTTCATGTGACAGGTGAGCTTATGTGCTTTGGTCAAAATATAGTTCTATAGCTTCATTTTACTTTGCAGGTTTGGTGTTGAGCGCTGGTACTTTGTTCTTTTTTTAATTTAAATTTGGCCATTTCTCATGTCTTGATGCCACCTCTAAAAAAATTAGAAATATGCACAGACAGAATGTGTCCTTGTTTTTAAACATTTAATTGCTCGCAATGTGCATATAGCACAAATTTACAAAGTATGTTTCAGGAGGGACGCCTTTCTGGAAATTCCAGATTTTTACCTTGTCACCAAAATCAACTGCATTTTGCTTATTTAAATAAGTCAGCAGTGTGGAAGCTATATACCGCTATAATAAAGCTAAAAAATACCATTGCATAAGACGTATGTTGCAGGTTTAAAGGAACTACTCAAAATGTTTCAAAAACTGCACAAATCTTTAAAGAGAACATAGGGTCTTTATATGACTGTCCCTTCAGAAGCATGTACATGTACTAAGACTGCTCTTTTGTAGGGCATCAGATAAAAATGTTGTCTTCAATTCACATCAGGCGACAGGGAGCTGTAAATAACAAAAAATCACAGGTTCAAGGTATCTCAAAGGAAAAACATACAATAAATCTTCAGAGCCTCATCCAATCAGTTGTGAAATGCATTTCACACCCCTAATCAATACACTGATATATATATGTATATCTAAGCTTATCTACATTATAAATACTCCATGTGCGACAATCTTAGAACGAGCAATAGCCTTTAAAGAAACACTGATACACTTTATTACAATTAGACTTGCACATTCATTTTTGTATGAATTTGTTTTCATGCCGAATTTTACCCATTTGTCGATTAATTTGTTCGTTGCCGCACCATTTTAACTACACTAAGAGGAGGAGAATCTCTCTATTTTAATTCTTCTTCTTTTATACATTTATTTCTTGTTCCATGGCAACTCAGATGGAAGATGGGATTTCTCAAAATAAAAATGTTGGACAAATTTTGTCCGAACAGAAGACAGAGTCAGACGAAATTAATTGAATATGAAGAAACTTTTTGCCAGTGCCCAAGTCTAATTACAATCAGTTCTGCTATTGGTATACAGTGACCCAAACTAAATGTTTAATAAGGTGTAATATAACTAATATCCCTTTAACTGTAAAAATATCCAGTGTTTATTTATTTATGATTTTCTTTGTGCGCAGCAATAGGAACCAAAGCCATGGGTGGATAAGGGAGTAGAGAAAAGTTGCCATAAGGTCATTTTGTTTGGAGATAAATTCTGCCATGCAGCATGTTTTTTTTTTCTAGAAGCCCAAACGGGACTCGTGCTTCGCCTGATGTCTATGAACGTGACGTGGATTATTAGGTCCCTAAGCTTTTCCTCTCTCATATGTACTTACTTGATTTCAGCTGAAATTTCTGCCATGCAACAATTTTACAACATGAACCCAGCAACAGCAGCTAATTCTGCAAGGTCATGCAAGGGCCCCCACGGGTGTATGTATGCAGTTTTAGTTAGGTGATGTTGGGCTGTGCAACAACTAGCACAAAAGCAGACAAACATTATTTGCTAGCCGTCTAAACAGGTACACGCTTACATGGATACATAGTAGAGATGTGCAAATAGGCCAAAAACAATTTGGGCCAACAAACCCCTGCCTACATTCACTCACTCTCATTCCCGTACACTTTCTTGGCAAGGTTTCAAATCTTTTCCCCATTACAGATGTTAAGCTTACGTGTCTGTAATTAGATGGCCCCTGCTCGCAAGCTTACAATCGTAGTTTTTTTTTTTAAAGTCTCTAAAGATGGGACCTCCCTGACTTAATGTGGCAGAGAGTTCTAGAGTGTAGAAGTAGCTTGACAGAATCTAAATGTCAATAAGCCCCCCTTAAAATAGATTCTCAATTTAATAGGAAGCCAATGCAGAGAGGGAAGTATGATATAGCATAAGCAGGGCTGATTTGTTAATAGTCTGGCTGCTGCATTTTGGACCATCTGTAGGCAATGAAGTTCTTTTTCTGGGAGGCATAGTGTGTTGCAGTGATACAGACGAGATGCCAAAAAGTATGGATTGGGGTGGCAGTGTCCTCAGGTGCAATTAGATGCTTTATCCTGGCTATGTTCCTCAGATGAAATAAGTGATTTTGTCACAACAGAAATCTGATTTTTAAGTGACAAATCGCTATGACAAGCATCACTCCAAGGTTTCGCACTTCGCTTGATCTGGATAGCTCTGAATCACCAACTTTTACACGGGATGGATTGGCATTTAATAGGATTGGTGAAGTTATCCTCTTTCCTCTGATAAGCAGAACTTCTGTCTTATCAGGGTTTACCTTTGACCAGCTAGTTTACATCCATTGTGGGAGATCTGCTAAGCATCTATTTATTAGAGCTGTTGGATCCTTAGTTCCTGCTGCAAAGGAAAGATTCCTCACCCAAGAATCCACAAAAACTCTGGTTCATTCACTTATCATTTCCCGTCTAGACTACTGCAACACTCTTCTGGTTGGCATTCCACTGTCTCGACTCTCTCCTCTACAGTCTATCCTAAATGCCGCTGCTAGGCTCATCTTCCTTGCACGTCGCTCCTCTTCTGCTTCCCCCCTCTGTGAACCCTCCACTGGCTCCCGATTACCTTTAGAATTAAATTTAAGATCCTGGTACTGACATATAAGGCCATCCACAATACTGCTCCTCCGTACATTTCTGACCTCATTAGCAAATACTCTCCTACTCGATCCCTACGTTCCTCCCATGGGCTAAGGCTCTCCTCCTCACTGGTCACCTCTTCCTTTTCCCGTCTACAAGATTTCACTCGAGCTGCCCCATATCTCTGGAATCTGCTCCCAAGGAACCTTCAGAATTCACCCTCCCTCCTGACATTCAAGAAACATCTAAAAACCCACTTCTTCAGAGACGCATACCATCTTAGCTGCTAGAACATCCTTGTCATCGATACCCCCCACAATACCTCTCACCCTTCCTCTATGCCTTATGTTTGTCACCCCATTTTTCCCTCTAGATTGTAAGCTTGCGAGCAGGGCTCTCCACCAAATGTATCGGTTTGTCTTAGTCTGTCAATTCTTGTCTTGTCATATCCCTTGAATTTATGTATTGTATAAGTGCTGCGTAAACTGTTGGCACTATATAAATAAAAGATAATAATAATAATATCCAGGGCTCTTATAGTGTACAGATGTACCCGGGAAAAAATTCATAAAATGACTTGTGACAGTGCCACATTTATAGTTACTGAGCTCTTCTGTCATTGTTTGCCTAAACACAGTAATTACGGTATATATTGTATGCAAAATATTAAGAAATATGTCCTAAACACATAAAACTATATTGTGTATTGTTATTGCTTTACTAGATAGACAGTATACAAAGATGGCACCATCAATATTTAGCCTGTGCAAAATGTATT
>VKOC01018712.1:0-11491 GCA_009364415.1 Spea multiplicata | reverse complement strand
TGCCCGGCGCTCAAGGGGTTACTTGTTGGTGTCCCGGCAGGAGGAAGCAACGTTAGGCGGGAGTACCCAGTCGGGGTACAGGTCGGTCCCGTCACATTGGTGGCAAGCGGTGGGATTTTTCCTTCCAAACGGGACATCCAAACCACCACCAGGATTGGTCACCCTTCGGGCAGAGAAGGAGCAATGCCAGGATCCTCAGCTATGGAACTGGAGTTCAGATGGCGTATGCAGGAGGCATGGGCCCAACACAACGGACCTGTATCAGCTGAGGACGAGCTGAGGTGGAGGGATCATATCCGTCGGCAACTCTGGTGGGAGAGTCTGCGATGGGAACAGGAATACTTGGGTAAGTGCCTCCCAACCAGCGAGGACATTTACTGGTTCCAGCTGGAGGCACGAATGCCGTTGCTGGGAAAGCAGCCCAGGGAGGAATGGGTGGCCGAGTTGGAGGTGCTGGTCCAGGCAGAGCTGAGGTTGGACGATGGATATCGGGCTCTGCGTTGGTACGCAGCACAGCTATGCCCCGGGCTGGAGGATAAAGGTCCTACAGAGGGCTATGGCTTTGGCGGCCCGGGATTACTATTGGAAAGCATAGAAAAGGATCCCGACTTCGGAAGTACATCAGAGTGCCGGGAGGAAGACATCCAGGAGCGCAGGGCAGAGGCTATCCCATTTGTGCCTGAGCTGTGGACTGACCTGGATTATTTGGTCACACAAGAATGGGAACTGGAACAGGCATATCAAGATTTGTTCGACCATGTTCAGCAGTATGCCCCAGTGTCTATGGATTTTGTTGATTATTCATCCGAGAATGTTAACCCAGGATGGGTAGATGAGGCTGCGGTCTTCACACCGGGGTCCTCCGAATGCTGGGTAGTTCACCCGGATCTATACCCCCCAGCTGAAGCGCTGACAACAGGGTGGAGAGCCCCTGGCCTCTGCCCCGTACCTGCAACAGGAATCCAGGGATATGCGGCAGCCGGCCCATCTCCCCAGCGGCTGCTGGAAGACCCGGGAGACTGCGCAGCCGGCTCATCTCCCCAGCAGCAGATGGAGCACCAGGGAGGGGATGCAGGCGGCATCACTCCCCAGCGGGTGGGTGAGTGTCCAGGAGATGGTGCAGTTGGCCAGTCTCCCCAGCGGCAGCTCACAACTCTGGGAGCGGAGGAACTTGTTCCCCTCCGCAGCGGCAGATCCCAGCTGAGGGAGCTGAGGGTGTCGTCCCTCCTCCCCAGCGGCTGAAGGATGACCTGGGAGCAGAGGGTACCGTCCCTCCTCCCCAGCGGCTGTTGGATGACCCAGGAGACAGCGCAGTCGGCTCATCTCCCCAGCGGCAGATGGAGAACCAGGGAGGGGATGCAGGTGGCATCACTCCTCAGCGGGTGCGTGAGTGTCCAGGAGATGGCGCAGCCGGCCAGTCTCCCCATCGGCAGCTCACAACTCTGGGAGCTGGCAGTGTCATCCCTCCTCCCCAGCGGCTGACAGATGACCTGGAAGACGGCACAGCCGGCTCATCTCCCCAGAGGCAGATCTTAATCGAGGGAGCCGAGGGTGTCGTCCCTCCTCCCCAGCGGCTGACGGATGAACCGGGAGACGGCGCAGCCGGCCCATGTTCCCAGCGGCAGAAGGAGCATCAAGGAAGGGGTGGAGGTGACATCCCTCCCCAGCGGCCAAGTGAGCGCAAAGGAGATGGCGCAGCTGGCCAGTCTCCCCAGCAGCAGCTCACAGATTCGCAAGTGGAGGAACCTGTCCTCTCTTCCCAGCCGCAGATCCCAGTTCAGGGAGCCGAGGGTGTCATCCCTCCTCCCCATCGGCAGACAGATGACCTGGGAGATGGCGCTGCCAACCCATCACCACAGCGGCAACAGGAGCACCAGGGAGAAGATGCAGGCATCATCACTCCCCAGCGACTGGGAAGATTCCAGAGAGAAGGTGCTGTAGGCACTTCTCTACACCGGCAGTTATATTTTTCTGGAGAGGTTGGGCGGGGGAGTACTGCTCTTGGAGGGGCAGATTATTTGGGGCACCAGTTTCAGGAGGGCATTGATGGGCTAAGTGAACTAACTGACTACGGAGTCAACCCGTTTGGGGTTTACTCCTGTGTCAGTCCTATTTGTAAGGGGGAGATGTGTGGCAGAACCCTCCATCACTGGGGCCCCTGGAGAGGCCTGAGAGCCAGCCTCCTCCCTATCGACTATGGGCCCAGGCCTTGTAGAGACTTCTGTGTGTGGATACAGGGGTTCAGTCTGCTGATGTACCCCATGTTTTAGCACTCAGAGTCTCAGAACTGTAACGTCTGCTGGACATCCTGTGGTAGGAAGAAGGCTGATTGTCTTAGCATTGTTAATTGTATAGGTGTGAAGTGTTTCCCTGTTATTGTGTGAGTCAGCCCTTGTCTTAAGACCCCCTGTAGGTATGACTGCTGCATACCTAATTATCAATTACATAACAGGTAGCTGTTAATCCCGTGAGCTCCTGTTATCCCTGTGTCCTGGCCATTGTCTGTCTCAAGCCAATTATATGTCTATCGTCATTCCACGTCTACGTCCCCAGTTAATGTCATTATTTATGTCTCGTGACATCCTGTCCTTCCCCCGGATATTGTGTTGCAGGATTTGATCTAATTACTTCCTTCCTGCCATGGTAATTAGATCATGTGATATTTGTATTGCCCCTTTTCTACTTCTGTGTATATATACCTCTGTATTTGGCTTTAATAAATGAGTCCTGCTTTCACCTCAACATGAGTGTTGCCTGATGTTTGGGGTGGGTTATAGCCACGCTGTGTAGCTAAGCTTCGGATAGCCACAGTGCCAATGCGGCTTCGGTGCAGCGACGTCCCTCCTTCTATGTACAACGCTGGTTCTGCCCGGCGCTGAAGGGGTTACTTGTTGGTGTCCCGGGAGGAGGAAGCAACTTTGGCGGGAGTACCCAGTCGGGGTACAGGTCGGTCCCGTCACAATGGTACTCGAAACCAAATGAAGGTATGAGTAGTCCAAATGAAGAGGTGTAAAATGGAGAAGGTAGGCTCATTACAAACACTTTATGCTTAAGGATTTCATATATTTTCTAAGGATGCCTAAAGTTTTCATTGCCCTTATCTACTCAAACCATACTACTGAAACAAGAATGTCATTTTGACATCCTTTCTACAATGCAAAGAAAAAAATATAACATAACGGGAAAATTATTTAAAAATATGTTTTCTAGCTCTCTTGCGCTTCTTCCGTTTAACTTGACTTCAATCAATGAAATGCTTTACTTTGTTTTGGCACCTGAAATGCTACTACCAACCGTGAACATAATTTGGGAAGCCACGCTCATCAAAGCATAAATTTCTTTGACATTTTTATGAATTGACTTCCAAAACAAGTTGCAGACATTTAATCATTGCTACTCATATGTCATAAGTTTATCACCTACTTCTACATTGGAAGTAAATTTGTCACTGAATAAAAGGACTATTTATTTTAACAAACTGCCTTTTTTATTTTTCCTTCATTACATCCAGTTGTGAAATCATGACATTGGAGAGTCCCCAAGCCAGCAATGTCTTTTGTATATACTGTATATTATAGTATGAAACCCCTGCTTGTTATATTCAGATAACCGAATACATTGATATCATACATTAACAAATAGAATAAAACATTTTATTGACTGGCCAATAACTGGAATTTGTAGTAGTAAAGTTTCCTAAATAACCTGGAGTTTCTGGTTGAAACAGTTTCCGAGGGTCACTAGGACGGCTTCCGCTTACTCTTGGCCATGCCCACTCCCCTCCAATTGCAGACCCCCTTAAAGAGGTCTGAGGCTAGCCTCACCCCTATGAATGGCTAGCCCTGCCCCATGTTAGTCCCACTACTTTGCGAAGCCATTCTCCCAGATACGGAAGAGATGTGGGAACGATTCCCAGGAACGATTATTTCCAACAAGAATAGTACCAGTCACGTGGTAGTAGGTCAACAAAATCTTCAGTGTTAATGGTGTCCCAAGTAAATTGTGGGTCAAATATGCAAAAAGGTTAACAGAGCACTGAAACAATACATGCTTTTTGATGTATTACTTTTTATATTTTTCATAATATTGGCCCAATTTTGCACCTGCATGTTCATTAATACAGTAGATATATTTACTGTCTGCCTGCAGTAAAATAAGAACAAAATGTAACAGCAAAAGTTTAAAGCAAACTATGCAACGCCCAGCAAAATTCAGTGATAAATGCACTGCAAATCCTTACAGCGTATCCCAGATCTGAAAGACAAATCTATAATGTCTATTACTATTTATTTATTGGTTACCTTAATATAGAACGGTCATGATCTTGATCTAGAACTGTATGTTTTAAGATGATTTCATATTATTTTAATTTCTTTTATATTACAGTACAGAAAGATATACCAAAGTGTTCCTGTTATGCATCATACAGGATTTGTGTTAAAACGGGTGTAAAGCTTCTTGGAGGGACCAAGGAGGGATAATTTGATAGAAATTACTTTTTTTAGTTGTTCTCAAAAGTACTTGGATTACAAATTGTGTGAATGACTATAAGGGACAGGGTGATATAGATGTTTTGATGTAGTTGAATGTTGTTAATTTAATTCCTTGATTCATTCAAATAATAAAGAGAACAAATACATCCACCTACATATTTAGCAGGAAACAAAAGTGGGAGTTAAATTCCAAAGGAAATTGTCACCAAAATTGAAGCTAAAAATTATTAAAACTTAATTTGTATTAAATATAAACTAAACATTATAATTGGAGAAGTCCTAGAGTTTAGCATCAGAAAAGCCTGCCACAATTCTATCTCTAGAAGAGAAGCGCATCTAAAATGTATCCACTACAGGGCGTGACAATTTTTTTTTTTAAATCTAGGAGCCAGCTAAAAAAAATTAGGAGCCGGGACTTTTTGTTGCCCTGCACCCACAGTCTCACACTTTGCCCTGCACTTACACTCCGCTGCTGCCGGAAAGGAGGATCCAAGTCCCCTGCAGCGCCGCGGGAGATCTGGATCCTAAACCCAATTATAGGTTTGGCTCACAAACACCTAGGCGCCAGGGGAGAATTATCAGTCGCCATGGCGACCTGGCGCCTGGGTTTTGTCGAGCCCTGATCCACTCTATCTCAGACCAATTCCTGTTATACTAGTTCCTATCCCCTGCTAATATCTTGCATATATATTAAAAAGACCCACTCTCCTACGCTAGCATATACTGTACACAGGGATCTATCCAGACCTACCTATAAAGTTTTACTCAAGATTCCAGCCAAACTAACCTACATATTAGTCAGCTTCCATGAAACTAGTGCACCCTTTGCTAATCAATAAAATTATTTACTTGTTTGAAGCTACTAATAAACTAGAAAGAGCTAAAAGGGGAAATGAAAACACCCAATGTGGGGTTCGCTGAGAGCTGTTGGCTTTCTCAGGGGTATATGGGAACTTGTGGTGTTAAGTGCCAACGTTAAATACTCCATCAGTATGCCTGATGGGACAGATGGAGGGGTCTTGTTAGGGTTGTTGCCCTTCATTACTTGATAGCGTCCCTGTTGCTACTTTCATTACGTGAGGAAACACTAGAAAGAATTTCACATTATATATGGATGTTGTTAGTTTTCAGCTGGCAAACTTTGTCGGAGACCATCACTGACTTTCTTGTAGAACACATCTAGGGCGTAAAGGGAATTTATATCCCAAGTATATCATTTGAATGTATTCCTAAACCATGTATAGTATTATGGCGTGTATAGAATTTACAGTTGTGTGAAAAAGAAAGGTACTGCTGATCAAATGCCCTTTATTAATTGATAATCAGCAAGTGTGACTAAAGCATTCAGGTGTGTGTTAACACAATGCCAGGGAGGAAGCAATTGTTGCTGCCCATCAATTTCCAAACAATTTAAAGTTCATCATTCTACAGTAAGACAGATTATTCAAAAGTGAAAAATATTCAAGACAGTTGCCAATCTTCCCAGGAGCCGACGTCCCAGCAAATCACCCCAAGGTCAGACCGTGGGATGCTCAGAGAAAAAAAAATCCAAGAGTTATATCTCAGACTCTACAGACCTCAGTTAGCATGTTAAATGTTAAAGTTCATGACAGTAAATTAGAAAAAGCCTAACCAGGTGTGGTTTGTTTGGAAGAGCTGCCGGGAGGGGAAAAAAAACAAGACAGTATGGCTTAGGTTTGCAAAGTTGCATCTGAACAAACCATAAGACTTCTGGAACAATGCCTTTGCACGGACATGATCAAAGTGGAGATATTTGGCCATAATGCACAGCTCTATGTTTGGCAAAAAACAAACACAGCATATCAGCAGAAACATCTAATACCGACCGTCAAGCACGGTGGTGGTGGTGGTGTGGTGATTTGGGGCTGTTTTGCAACCACAGGACCTGAGAACCTTGCAGCCATTGAGTCGACCATAAACTCCCCTGTATACCAAAGTATTTTAGAGTCAACTATGAGGCCATCTGTCCGACAGCTAAAGTTGAAGGAAATTGGGTCATAATCTCAAGCACACCAGCAAATCTACAATAGAATGATTGAAAAAGAATCAAGGTGTTGCAACGGCCCAGTCAACGTCCAGACCTCAACCCGATTGAAATGCTGTGGCGGGTTCATTAAAATGTAAATGAACCTTACCTGATTGTCTGCATTAATTGTTCACAAAATGTGATCTACATCTAAGTCAAAAGTCTAGACAAACACAATCTGCTAATAACACATAATCATTTTATTTCATGTCTTTATTAAAACACACTCATTAAACATTCACAGTGCTTGTGAAAAAGTAAGTGAATCATTGGATTTAATAACTGATTGAACCTCCTTTGGCAGCAATAACCTCAAACAAGCGTTTCCGGTAGCTGCAGATCAGACCAGCACAGCTTGCAGGAGGAATTTGAGATCATTCCTTGTTACGCTCAGCCATATTCCTAGGATGTCTGAGGAATGCCCCTGGAAAGCTTCTATTGAAATATTTTCCCCCAAGTTTTCAGGACCTTGTGTTGTTTTATTGAATTCCCCAGTTTCATCATGAAGAGACACCGAGATACCACTGAAATTGATTAGGAATATAAAGTACGAAGAGAGTCACAGAACAGAACCTTTTGTACTGTCCAACTGCAGATGTTTGACTAGGAAATGCTTAATTAGACATGGAAATGAAATTAAATTGTAATTGATTGAAAGTCCAATAACAGATCTTTAATATTATCTTGGATTTCATGAAATTATTCTATGTTTCCAAAACATGCTACATAACAAGGGATTACTTTAGAGTTACCATTAGTCTTCTTGTCTTTCTACAGGCCAGAATTTCTGATTCAATTTGGTACCTACTCTCTTATTTGGACTACTCTTTTTGAGTGGGCAAGGCACGTGAAATCATACACACATTGTGAAATTCAATTATATCTGGATTGCCCAGATGACCTTGGTTAGCCTTTTAGACAGAATACTTAAACTGATCCTGGGTTTTTTACCAAGCTATTTAAAATGTGTGACTGCAAGTTGTATTATTTTAAGCCATACATTTTAAGACATACTGCAAATCAATTCCTAATATATTTGTGATGGTTTAATGTTACATTGAATCACTATGCAAGTTTGGCTAGGTATACCTATATTAAAGTTAAAAAAATGTATAATTGAATCCTTCATTCAGAGCAAATTGTGCAAGTTTTAAAAGTTATACCCCAAAAGGACTCAGGTGGTTCCATGCCCGTTTCCTCCTAAAGGGCCTGCCGTCACTGTTTAATAATGTTAAGCAAGTAAAGTCATTCATGTGTAGCTGTCTAGCAACTGAAACATCTACTTTGTTTCTAGCAATACCTATAGGTAGACATTTTCTCAGGGGCGTCATGACCTTGCCCACGTAATGTTTTTGACCTTTGCATGTGATCAGGTACACCACACCTAGTGTAGAGCAATTCCTAAATGAATTAATTATATATTACTTTTATGTGTATAGCAGCCAACTCCTCCGTAATGTTACAGTAGATATTTCTGAAACAACTTTAAGGATTACTCTTTAAAAGTTATTTCAGAAATATCTACACTAACCTAAGATCCAACCTACGTTTATCCAGAGTGGATTTTACGACGAGCCATGAACCTTTTATATGAAAAGCTGACACATCTAATTAGTGGACTCATTTTAGGCGGGTGCGTATCTCGCATTAGAGTGTCCCTGTCAGATGATAAGGCACGTCGATATGCCTTTTGAGCTATTTATTTGGATATCCTTTCTCTCTAAATGATTACGAAGGGTTTTTGTTTTCCAAATGAAATCTTGATTATCTGAGCGGTTCTTTCTGAGATGTAAATGTTGGCCAACAGAAATACCATTTTTAAGTGCAATAAATTATTTGTAGCTGATTATTTTCAATGTATATATGATGACAAATTACACATATGACAATGTAACACTGATTTATATTTTAACAATAATTTAGCAAATGATGTGCCCACTACAAAAATACTATTACACAAAAACAATTTTAAAAAAAATAGCATTGTATCATTGTCTTACCTAGCAATATTGTGAACCAGGGCCAGGCATACTCCCCTTAAAGTCCCCTTCCCTAAATCCTTCTTAATTTTAAAGTTCTACACACTAAATAAATCTAATATTTTTAATTCAATGAATACACATGGTTATGATGTAACATTCATTATTCTCTGTACAACAAAAACTGGTGTATACCCCGAACCCAAGAAAAAAACTTACAGAACTATATGTAGGGCAACAGTTTGCAGGAAAGATTAGTAGAGTTAAATGAATAAGGTATTTAAAATATGAATAATGTATTTTATTGATGGTATGTAACACACATTTTATGGGGGTTACGCATCATGGCGATTTGGGGGCCATGTAGAACATTGAACATACACAAACGTCTCCCAAACATTCTTCACCACAAAAACAAAAAAAGAGGGGCAAGGGGATTTGGGTCCTAAATCCACTCTAAAAAGGGACAGATCCTCGTTTACTTGGGAGGCATCCTCTGGTAACATCCTATATGATATAGGCTCCTCATGTACATATTAGGGTCATACAAGTTACACGTGTTGTGAAATAGAAAAAATCTAAAAGATCTCATCCATCACATAATTATGTGCCTATACATTACATACAGATATTTTAAACAGTATGTGTTACACTTAGGGCTTGATTGTATGTCATTGTGTTTGGCTACTCACCATAGTGGTTTCTTGAATAGATCCAAAACTGTTAATAAAAATATTGACAACAACATCCACTGGTATACCTGAAAAAGTTTATGAAAAAAAGGAACATGGATTATAATTAATTGTCAGCAAGTTACACAGAACCTTTTAAGGCATAGGACAAACTCAAACTGACAAAGATGTATAGCTACAAGATAAAGAGGGCTGCATTCATTATAATTATTTTCTACTAAAACTGCACTTATTTCCAGAATTTTCTTTCATTACAATTGCTACTATCTTCTTTACCATGTTTTGGCTAAACACATTTTTTCCAACCCTTTACATGGCGTATGACAAACCTATATCTAATGACATGAGTTTTGTATCTGGACATGCATTTATACGAACTGGTAAATTAAGTCGTAAAACTTTAAAGAGATACTCCAGTCATCGTATGCACTTTACAGCAGATGGTAGCTGAGAGATCCCTTTACATTTTTTTTTATTATTTATCTATTTTTCATGCAGGGTATATGTTCAGTTTACCGCATCTGTTTGCACGTGATGTATTTACTAGCAGTCCGCTCCAACGCTGGGTGAGTGAACACTGTGGCCAGGGGTCTATTCAGTCCCCTGTGCACGTATGTTGAAGTACACTGTATGGAATAGTGTCTCTTTAAGGAACAACACAATATTAACTTAAAGAATAAAAGGTAGCTATGATTGCAATATATGTCACAGGAGGTTGAAGATG
The DNA here is from genome assembly GCA_009364415.1 of Spea multiplicata. Taxonomy (NCBI): domain Eukaryota; kingdom Metazoa; phylum Chordata; class Amphibia; order Anura; family Pelobatidae; genus Spea; species Spea multiplicata. Next base: position 1,556 of record VKOC01018712.1, on the reverse strand, counting down.
AATCTCCAGCAGCAAAAGCCCAAATCTATTAACAGTAACTTGGACTGTTTGGTGTGGAAAATATTCTTGGGAGAAGCAGTTCACTTATAGCCATAGTTCAAAACACCAGCGAGCAACGATTGGGTTCAAGACAAACTAGCCCTAGGGAATCAGGAGATACATCAGAAGATTTTTAGTTGTTTACTTTTGTTTACGCATGCATGGCCCCCCCCCCCCCAAGGTCCTAAATATGTTTTAAGGGCCCTTTAATTCTGCAATTTAGATTTTCTTTTTTTTTTTTAACATGCTATTAAAGTATTTGAGTAGACATACATACTATGTGGTTCTATTTTAAACAATATTCCCCCCCATCTTCTGCGGATATTAGTTGCCATAGCAACAGGCTATGGTACTAGAACACTTTATTGTCTGTGGGATAAAGCCCACGCACCAGCATCCATCATATAGAACAAAGGTATTGCTATCCTCGTTAATGCTCATCATGTGTTAACTCTGGGGTTGGTTCATTGCCACAAAAAAAAAATTCTGCATTAGATGGTCTTCTGGTTATAATATTTTTGGTACCATGAATTAATAAGACATATTTTTTAATTGTTTGCAGCTTTTCTTGTTTAGATGAATCCAATAATCAAAAGAATTCCACAAATCAAGAGCTGGTTATGCAGGCGTTTTGAAGCTACAATTCCTAAGATGATTGGTAATAATCTTAAAAGGTATTCCTCTGGTTCCATGATAATTGCATGAATTATTGTGGAAAGCTACTTTGCATTGTAGGGCCACTCCAGGACTATGTTCATATTAAGTGCATATTCAAGTCTATTTTGCATGGTATGTTTTAATGCATGCATATATTATTACAGATATACAGATAATATATTATTATTACAGATATTATTTAATTACAGCAGTTACAAAATAAGACTTCTATCTCTTGCAACTCATCCCCCAGCTGTTTGAACTGAAAATAAGGAGCATTTCTCAATGTTTCTTGCACATGCTCTGTAGATTTCCCCTTAAAATCAACAGTAATAGTAACAATCACATGTATTCTGTCTTAACGATGATTATTTCCTAGAATGCATGTGATTAACTGGCTCCAACTTGCATATAAAAAGAAAACCACAATTATATAGTATGTATTATATTAGATATTATTTATGACAAACTTATTTGTAGGAAAAAACTACCTTTTGTGTCTTAAAGCATAGTCCTGTATGGCAATAAAGCTCAGGTACAGGATTATTCTGGTGAAATGTGGCTTTTATTTGGAAATGAGCATAACACCCCAAAACAAAATGATAACATTAAAGCTGAGGTCCCAATTGGAGTTCTCTCTGGTCATACTTTGCTGGCCCAAACTGAATAGCCTTACCACTCACCAATGTAAACCTCCCTCCCAGACGCAGCTAACCCTGGCTCTGGAAAACCTACCTAGACAAAACACACAAGTACAGGCAGCTAATGCTACATTTGGCTCAGGGATCTTCTTTCAGGACCTCTCCATGCCTTGAGAGCACAGGGGACTTATATTCGCCAATAGCTCACTTCATGGAAAC